>WEKW01024436.1:540320-584936 GCA_013389905.1 Sula dactylatra
GTGCAAGGCACGCCCATGCATGTATTCACGTGCATGCACGGTCACACACCTGCACGCACACGTGCAAGGCACGCCCATGCATGTATTCACGTGCATGCACGGTCACACACCTGCACACACACGTGCAAGGCACGCCCATGCATGTATTCACGTGCGTGCACACTCAAACACCTGCACACACATGTGCAAGGCACGCCCATGCATGTATTCATGTGCGTGCACGGTCACACACCTGCACACACACGTGCAAGGCACGCCCATGCATGTATTCACGTGTGTGCCTGGTCACACACGTGCACACACACGTGCAAGGCACGCCCATGCATGTATTCATGTGCATTCACGGTCACACACCTGCACGCACACGTGCAAGGCACGCCCCTGTATGTACATGCATGCACAACCCCATGTCTTCACACACACGTGCAAGGCACGCTCATGCGTGTGTGTTCACACACGTGTGCAAAGTACACCTATGTGTGCATGAACATGCATGTGCAGCCCCATGCCCGCACACACACATGCAAAGCACGCCCATGCATGCATGCACACTCACACACCTGCGCACCCATGTGCAAGCCACGCCTCTGCATGCATGTACAGTCACACACACGTGCACACATGTGCAAGGCACACCCATCTGTGTATGCACGTGCATGCGCAGCACCACACCTGCACACACACATGCAAGGCACGCCCATGCATGTACTCATGTGCGTGCACGGTCACACACCTGCACACAGATGTGCAAGGCCCACCCATGCATGCATGCACACACACACACAGACACACATGTACAGACACGTGTGAGACATGCCTCGACATGTATTCACATGCATGCATGTTCACACACATGCGCACACATGCAGATATGCACACACAAGCACACACATGTACAATCACATACATGTCCTGACAGGCACACAGATATGTGCATGCATGCACATACATGTGCACTTACACAAGCACACACAGATGCATGCATGCAGACATGGACACATGCATACAAATGCATGCCAGCACATGTAAACACATGTCCACACTCACACATGCACACACACCTGCTCATGGCTGTACACATGCTTGCACACATGCCTACACAAACACACGTGTATATGGTCATGCACATACCTGCACGTAGCTATTCAATACACATGCAAAGACGTATGTGAACAGACATGCATGCATGCGCATATGCGCACATGTGCATTCACATACATGTCTGCACACTCACACCTGCACACACGTGCATACACACAAATGCAAACACATAAGCAAGACACATCTGCATGCACACACCTGCACACATATATGTGCACGTGCTCAGGCATGTGCCCTCACACAGGTATGCTCACCACACCTACATGCATGCACATTTGCACACAGACACATGCACATACAGAAACACACATGCACAAACTTATGTTCACACATGCATGATTCTATGCACTCATGTAAGCGTGCATGCATATGCACACTCACACTTGCACACACGCCTGCACAGATATGCACACATATGTATGCACACACACAAAGGCACACACGTGTGCACATGCAAATACATGCATGTACACTCATAGCTGTCCACACATGCACAAATGCATACACATGGACCTCAGAAAAATGCACCCACGTGCACACATGTGCACACAGATACACACATGCATACACATATGCAAGCACACATGTGCACACCGACTCATGCATGCAGACATAAATATGAACACATGCACACACATGAACACACAGAACTGGACAAGGCTCTCCGCACACACGGATACCCACATAGAGCAGCGCTCACACTTGCAACACACACGTGCACACTGCACATGCACACATGCATACACAAGCCCATGCACATGCATATATGCACATTCCTATGCACATATCTGCGTGCACACACACCTGCACACACGTCCAATCGCACACGCACACAAATGTCCATATGCAAGCAAATGCATGCTGCACATGTGCATGTGAACATATGCAGGCACATGTGTGCTCCCACATGTATGCACACATGCACACGCAAGACGTGCATGCACCGAAGGAGCCTCCAAAGGAGGCAAAGGCCTGAGCTGTGGCCATGCCAAGAACTCCTCTGGTTCTGGCCTGTTCTCTGAGAACGCACAAAGGAGCCGAGGTGCACCGTGAGTGTTGATGCCTACGAGCTGGGAACACCGCTCCCGCGTTTGACACCTCAATAGCCGGTGGCTTTTCCACGACTCTTTTAGCAAGGAACAAAGGAAGTCGTGGGCGCAAGGAGCCTCATGCACGCCTTTCCACTTTATCCTGCAACTACGAGGGCCTGCGTGAGCCTGCTTTGAGCTCTCCCTGCTAGGCGGCGTGGCTGCGATCTCCCCTTGGGCTGGGACGCCTCTCAAGGCTGCTCCTCGAGCAGAGAGACCTTTTACCAACGGCAGATGGTTGGTAAGTGACTGATAGCGTGCTGAATGAATAGTAATGACACGACTAATCCATGTAGCTATGAAATATTAATTACTCTAAACTTTGTATAGATAACCCCATTAGACATAAACCGTTGTCCAAGTCTGAGACTAAGGCTGGACCTAGCCGCACCTAAGCTCTGTCAGGAGTTCAGAAAGCAAGGGCGTCCACTCTGAACCTCGTGACTCAACGGGAGGCTTCTCCTTATCCTTTTGCATCCCCAGTCCCCGTGTGAATCGTTCCAACTCGATTCTAACTCAATTTTCCTTTGTATGTTTCTTCCGTGCAGCAATTAATAAGGTGAACCTTGCCGTCGAACCTATCGAACCGTGGTAAACCGCTGTTAAACTTTGTTAAATTCCATCGAATTCATCGAACCCTGTCAAATTACTCTTCTTCCTCACTAAAACATATCGCTGCTTCGCTCTTTTGGGTGAGGTGCATTCCACTCTTCCGCGACAAATCGGTCACAGGATCCTAAAGCAGGATTTGTGACACATATGCACAAATGTGCGCGCACGTATGCACGCAAATGTATGCATGCAAGTGCATACACACGCACACGTGCGTGCACACACGTGCACGTGCACACAGAGCTGCATACCTGCACACACGTGCGTGCATATTCACCTGCACGCACATATTCATGCACACATGTGCACACACACACGCACACGCAGGCACTCAGACACACATGTGCATACACATTTGCACACAGATGCACTCACACACGCAAACAGGAGCATGCACAGGCACATTAGCACATGTTCACATGTACACAAGCAGGCATACACGTGTGCAACATACCAATGCATGCACAGACATACACGTGCATGCACAAACACATCGTTGCACGTGCACACACGCATGCACACACATACACACAGACACATGCATACACATACGCACAGATACTTGCACATGCATATGCATACACGCACATGCACACCTACATTCTTGCACGCACATTTATGCCTACATGCGCACACACGTGCATGCAGATGTTTGCACACACGTAGGTGCACGTACACACTTGTGTGCACAGGTGTGCATACACACAGACATACAGATGTGCAAGCACGTCTGTGCACGCAGACCTGAACGCCTATACACCCCCACCCACGCATGCGTGCACACAGACGTGCACAAAAGCACACGCAGATCTTTACGGATAACGTCAAACACGCACACGTGCGCACAGCCGTGCGCTTATGCACAATTTACGATTTTATTTTGGCTGGGTTTTTTGCATGTTTCGTTGCAGGCTTGCAGCTGCAAAACCAAAGCAAACCCCCAACCCACTTTTGCTGCAAGGCCGGCTGATGGCTGCCTCCTAATGTGTGTTCCCAGGGTGGATTCACACCCCAAATCCCACCCGGTGCTCCATTCCCCAACCTCCTTTGCAGCCTTGTCTCCACCTTCTCCCCTCCGACCTCCATCCCTCCACCCCTCCCTCTCTGCCTGCACTTTTCTCTTTATTCTCTTTCTGTATTACTGAACCCAGTGAGGTCCGTTTTCAGCCTAATTACATCCACCTTCTGGTCTAACCACATGAAAAAGACCCTAGACTTGAAGCTCTCGGGTCTTTATCAGCATGGCTGCACTTCCAGCTTTTCCACCGGGAACATAACTCCGATAAACCCAGCGCTCCCGGTGCCTCCGAAATCCGCGCTCTCAAATACTGAATTACAACGAGAAAAAACAATTCCCACCCGGCAGCAACTGCAGCTGCTGGGAGTGCAGTGAAAAGCAGGATTACTCCTGCTGGTATTGTTTCTTTAATCCAATGCTTTGCATCCCCTTATTCACTCTTGAGCCCCAAGGATTTTTTTTTTCTTTTGTTGTTGCTTGTCTTTGCCTTGATTTGCTTAATTTCATTCTTACCTGTAGGTAAATTGTGGAAACCCGTTTTACGGATGGGATTGGAGCCCTCGCTGGTAGGGAGGGCTGGGTGAAAGAGCCGCCTTTGGAAAAAAACTAAATAAACTACAACTAGAGGTGTCTATACACAGGCATTGCTTTGTCCACAAGGGTTATATCGTCCCTGCTTTTCCATCCAGTGCAATTAAAAGGGGTGATTATAATTAAAGATTTAGGAAGCTGCTCAGTATCTCCCAGGCTGGGACCAAACCACGGTTTTCTGGGACCTCAATGCACCATGTATTGCTTTTGTAAGTATGGTGCATGTTCCTTTCCACCCGTGATGGATATGCTGATCTCTCTTTAGGCTGATTTTTACCCTTAAAACCAGTATTATAGAGGCAGTGGACTCTTGCTGCACTGCACTTTCCTTGTGCAGAAGGTGAAACCGTTGCCTCATCCAGGTCATGCAGCAAAGGTGGGAGAGTTGTCCCAAAACTGCTGCTGTCAGAGCCCAGCCCCGTGTTTCCATGCACGCTGCTTTCCGCACAGATGATGGCAAACAGCTTTTTGCATCCGATGGACTGTGGTATTAAAAAATATGTATATATATGGGATCAGCAACAAGGAAACTGGAAAAGCGTAACCCTACAATGGTGACCCAAAGTCCGCGAGGAAGACGTGCAATCAAAAGATTGCAACGCGATCAAGCTTGTCGGCTGTTGCACCTCAAGGATGTGCTTATTTTTAAATACTCTCTGTAATTTCATTTATCTCAAAGCTGCCACGGTGATTTTTGGGGGTGTAAAATCCATCTTGGTCTGAGATCTGATGCCCACAGGGGCCCTGCACGTGCTTGGGCGCTTCCCCGCAGAAAACACTTTGAATTGCATCCGCATTGCTCTTTCGGGGTTTGTTGTGCGAAAAGCTCTTGAAGGAATTAATTACCCTTCGTATAACAGGGAGGTGATATATTAGTGTGTTCCTGGTGGGTGCAAGCCCATATAAACCCATTGCAACAGCTCCCGTTTTGGAGCTAAGGGGTGTCCCAGTTCTGCAGCCGGGGCTTGCACCCGTTTGGGGACTGGGGATTTCACCTGCACAAAGTGGGTTTGAACCTGTCTCTGAGTTTCCCTCATCTGCAACAAGCCTGGGCTCGCTTCACATGAAAACACTCGGTCATGCACTACCCATCTTTTTTATTTCATAAGAAAAGACACGGGCAAAACTGCTCTGTGAGGTTTTGCAGTGTCAGGAGACTCTTCGCTGCTTTGCAGATACCAGGCAGACCTGGATGGAGTTAGAAGCTGCAGGATGAAAAAAATTGCTTAGCATTTTCTGCAGTGAAATATATAGTTATATATAAATCCTGAAGCATGGCCGCTCAGCCACCGTCAGGAATCAGGTATGGAAATAATTTAATCGCTTACGTCAAGTAAAATCCATTAGCTGTAATCAGCCGAATTGATTTGCTGGCTGCAAACCTCTCTGAGAGAGGATGGGAGTTAAATAAATAAAAATGCCTCTGTGTTTAAATTACAGCTGCTGTGGCAGAAAGCAGGAATAGCTTTCTCCTTCTCCAGTCTCTTCTGGGAAAAGGCCACGGCTGAGCGTGACGCCACGTGGTGGGACGCTGGTCTTGGGGATGGCCAAGGACATGGTGTCGCTCGGCGTTGGGCTGTGCCAGTCGCGGCGTTTGCTGCTTGACTGGAGCATCTCCCTTAGGAGGAAAGGCCGAGAGACCTGGCTCTGTTCAGCCTGGAGAAGAGAAGGCTGAGGGGGGTCTCGTCAGTGCTTATAAATATCTGAAGGGCGGGTGTCAAGAGGACGGGGCCGGACTCTTTTCAGTGGTCCCCAACGACAGGCCAAGGGGCAACGGGCACAAGTTGGAACACGGGAAGTTCCACGTGAACATGAGGAAAAACTCCTTCCCTGTGAGGGTGTCGGAGCAGTGGAAGAGGCTGCCCAGAGAGGCTGTGGGGTCTCCTTCCCTGGAGACATTCAAACCCGCCTGGACGCGGTGCTGTGCCCCTGCTCTGGGTGTGCCTGCTCGAGCAGGGGGGTTGGACGGGATGATCTCCAGAGGTCCCTTCCAACCCCCACCATTCTGGGATTCTGGGATTCATCCTGCCCAGAAGTTTGCGTGATGCTCAGGGCACCACGGTGGGTGCAAACCAGAGCAAGCCTGATATTTTTCAGCACCCAAAATCGGCACTGACTTTGGGTAGCAGCGGTTCCTGGTCCCATCCATGCTGGGATCCGCTGGCATGTAAGCAGGAAATAGCTCCAAGCATCCCCCATGCAATGATAACAGGGATATTTTGGGAACTGATTAATCGGGGACCTGGTGAATCTTCTCCTGCCGTCATCGCATGAAGCTGGGATGCCTTGCAGTCGTACCTAAGCTACTGGAGCCCATCCTGGGGCAGGTCTGAGAGTCTCTCCTGCCCTTGATAGTCTCTCCTGCATTTCATGAAGAGTGTGCTCACTGGCCAGATGCTGCGAGTGGATGCTGCTGCTCTAAGAGCTCGCCCAGATTTATGGGTTTCTCTGCTGGACCTGAAGACGAAGAGGCATCGGCTTGTTTTCTCGGACAACAAGCTGGCATCTCATCATGTGTATTTGTACACATTCCCCCTCCTCCACACACACTTATCCATCAATTATTGTAGGAAATAATATTATGACATTGTAGGAACAGTGTGGCAAAGCTCAGTGCAAGACATGATAGGAGGGGAAGGTGGTTTTATTTAAAAAAAGCCCTATACAGCAGTAGCCATCTCAAAGGGATGCACCTGGCTCCTGGCTAATCACTGACCTCCCCTTCAAGTGTCAGAGGAAGGGTATGGTGGCTCATCCCATTGCTCACAGGAGATCACTAAGAGCCATAATGAAGTGAAAATGAAAAAAAATCCTAACAAGGTGAGGCTGGTATAAGCCCCATATCTCCTTAGGAGCCTTTCTCCTCCATTATAGAGGGACCCTGGACATCAGCTTCATGAGCTAAGGGCAGGTGAGACTCCAGCTCCAAAGCTAGACATGGACCACACCTGGAGACCCCCCGGTGAAGTGTGTTCAACCCCACACTACCCCAGTTAGATGTAGGAAGGTTCTATTTACCTACATTTATCTTCAACGGCACTGCTGCCTCTGTGTCCCTGCCACGTCAGGGTTGACCCAGGCACTGCCGCAGCTTTGCAGGCACTGCCTCTGCACCAACGATGCTCGTCTGAATCGCTCCTGTCTCCGACATGCGTCACCAGGGACAAGGGAACGTGACAACACTGCAGGAGGCAACTTACAGGGGATTTTTAGTGGTTCCTCACATCTTAAATCATTTTATAATCACAGACAATGGCTGGGAACGAGGAGCTGCCTGGGGTGTTCTTGTTTTCCTTGTCAACTTTGTTTATGATTCATATATGTGGGGAAGGTGCTTCAAGGCCGAATGGGAAGGGAGCCAAAGAAAACCCATATCGGAGTGCTGCATAAAGAGAATAATTCAAATGCATGAAAAGAAGAATTCGACTGATAATTCAAGTGCTCAAAAGGACATGAAATTCTGTAACAAAAATCGCTGGCGTAACCCAGCCAGATCTCAGAAGAAGCAGGTAGAAGAGGGAGTAAAACCTGAAAGACTGTATTTTGAAAGAATTTGCATTAAAAAACCAGCAGCAGGCAGAAGTGGGCTTCTCTCACACTCATGCTCTTACCCGGAGCTGGGGACAGACAAAGATCGAGCTTGGTGCAATGGTATCACATAGGTTTGGTGTGATGGGAAGATCCCCAGCAAGGAGGACCTCACAGGGGAGATACACTTACTGCTGGTGGAGTGATGGGCCAGGGAGGAATGGGACTCAGAGAAGCCACTGGACAACTGTCAAAAAGATACCTTCAGTTTTCTTCTGATAATTCTGCCCATTGGAAGGGAAATTGGGTTGGTGGGAAGCCCTAGGAGTGTCCATATGAATGAATGAGAGGCTTTAGAGAAAAAAAAAGGAGTTAGCTGTGATTATAAGAGAGGAGCAGTGATCTGGAGAGAGCTTCTTGCTCATCCTCTGGGGCACTGAGTCCCATAGGGTCTATGTGTGGTGGGGCTTCAACAAGGCACTCAACAAGGAGCCATGACCAGCTTCTCCTGGCAGGGCAAAGCAGGACAGCTATGCAGTGTCCTGGCTTCCCCTACTTGCCACTGCCTTGCCCCTTGCATCCATCTCTTCAGGTCCTCCGTGTTAGGCTTTCCGAGCCCTGATCCTGGAGCATGGCCAGGTCTCCGTGTGCAACCTCCTCCACTCGTGAAGTCTCGTGGGCACATCCCACTGTGCTGACTTGCAAAGCCTACAGCTTGGTGAGTCAGGGCTTTATGGGTTCCTCCTCATCTCAGAGTTGGACATTGATCAACTGAGTCGCAAGGGCAGTTGATAAAGGGATTACAAAGGACGACCTATCGAGGGATTAAAGGAACTTGTTGTTCCCAGACTAAATGCAAGCCACAGGAGACTGGATAAATGACTAAAACTACCTGAGAAGAAAAAAGCCAAGGAGAATGTAGTTAGAGGTATATCGTGGGCCACACATGTGCGAGTGCCTGAGTATGTTAGGAAATAAGGAGAAACGGTGAGGAACTTACAAAAAATGGAGAAAATGAGGTTTAGAAGCCATGGGGGTGAGAATTAGGCAATAAAGGTAAATTAAACAGCAGCAAAATTTCCCAGGAGGTGCCAATGTGGGACTTGTGGGGATTACCAGTGATCAGTGCTGGGCAGTCCCAGAGGTCCCTGCTATGACTGCAGCCAGAGCTTACTGATGATCTCTCTCTGATGCTCCCGAGGAGAGCATTCACCCTGGCCTTCCCACAGCTGAAACCCAAGTCAGCAAAGAGAACAAGAGAAGGAAAAGGTAAAAGTGACCAGAGAAACATGCGGCTGCAGGAGAAATTCGATGGGCCTTTTGGTGGGTAGGTCCTGCTATGGAGAGGTTGATCTAAGGGCCAGTGAAGTTTTTTCCACCATTATCGTTTCTCTCAAATAGCAAATCATCACCCATGTCCAGACAAGGAGAGGCTGAATGACTTGCTGAAAGTTACACAGAAATCCAGGGAATAAATCTGTATCTTCTCATTTCCCAGTAGAACTCCTTCCCATCCCATCCCATCTAATCACTTTCCCCAAAGCAGGGAAGATAGGCATTGTGATACTACAAGGACAGACATGATGTAAGGTTATACCCATAGCATGGCTCCTTTCTAGAAGGACAATGCAAGGTGTGGCGGCCTCCCACAGATACAGCAAGATGACTCTTCACCTCTCCATTTCCAGCCCAGACCCATGTGAAGTCACTCTGAAGCTAAAGTCCTTCTTCCTGTCTTGACCTGATGGGTTTTATACCAGCCTAGCTCCATCACAAGGTTGGTTTTGGGGTTTGCTTATAGTTCCTTCCAGCCCTCAAAGATGATCCCATGACTTTTAAGAGTTGTGAAGGCTGGTCCAACAGTAGCAAGACCCCTTAGTAAGGACAGGGTTGACCACAGGGAGACCAGGACTTACCTGTAAAGTAGTGCCACAGCTGACGGATGCACCTTTTTTGACCATCACCCACATCTGCAGTTCCCCTGACGGAATGAAGACAGTGGCAGGAAGAGAGAACCAGAGGAAAGGAGGAGAGCAGGACAATGTGACTGGCAAAGAGCAGGGTGAGACCTTTCTGCAAAAAAAGTGAGTGTCTGTCTGAGACTTGTGCGTAGTCTGAGGTGCTAAGCTGGGCCACAATAGGCCTTTCAAATTCCTGCTCCTCAACCCCTCCTTCTAGGTTAAAGTCTTCCTTGGAGAGACCCCAACAGTTGCAGAGAGCAATTTGTCTCTTTCTGAGTACAGACAGCTAAAATAAGTTAGATAAATTCACTGTGAAGGTTTGTGTTCACTGCTGTGACTCTGCAGGGATCCTGGACTGTGTAGCTTGGACTTCAGCATCCAACACTTGGATGCTGAAAGCCAGGTGAGGTCACAGAGTGAATTTGGATGGAAAGGGTCTCCGGGGTCTCAGCTCCAACCCCCTGGTTAAAGCAAGGCCGACAAGATTGTCGCATTGCTCATGGTCATGTCCAGGTGAAGCTGACTGTCTCCAAGGATGGAGATTCCCCCTTGCCTTCAGGCTCCTGTTCCAGGGTGTGACCACCCTCACAGGGTAAAACGTACTTCCTTGTATCTTATAAGAATTTCTTTTGTCCTAGCTTGGGCTGTCATCTCTCATCTCATCGCTGGGCCCCTCCAAGGAGAGCCCATCTCTGATTCTCTCCACCATCCCAGCCAGGAGCTGCAGACAGTTGTATAAACCCTCTTTGCCATCACTCCCACTGCAGGCACCCAGCTCTCAGCCTTTCCTTGCACAGCCCAAGCTCCAGACCCGAGCAGCTTGGTGGCCCCACTGGTCTCACTCCTATCTCTCATGTTCTGCCTGGTACTGAGGAGCCCAGACTGGATCCAGTGCCTAGAAAGGGGGAGAAGTCACTGCCCTGGCCATACTGTGGGCATTAGTAAGGTGTGGGTGAAAACAAGCCCTGTCCCAAGCCTGGGAGGTCCACAAAGTTCTCAAGGACAATAAATATGTTGACCATGGTTGCTTTCTTCATCATTTCCAAAGTATCAGAGGAGGCTGAGGGGGATACAGGGGCTCTGAACGCTTTTCAGGGGTGTGGAAGGAGCAGGTGGGGGTTGGATGGGGTCTGTAGAGACTGAATGGCTTCAGGCTATCTGACAGCACTCGGTTTTACCTCTTGATTCAACCATCTGTTGGTAACCATGACTGCCACATGCATAAGGCTGACCTGGGTGTCAGGACGTAGGCTGTAGAGATCAGGCCTCAGTGTCCGGGCATGTCACCTACTGCTTAGCTAGTTTAGGTCTTCAGAGACACAGCTCTGCTCTTCCCTAAAACAAGCCACAGAACTTATTTTATCTACATACAGCAAGGAGATGCATCTCTCTCGGCTCCTCCTGACTGTCTGGAAATCTCAGATTTCTCTCTAATTTAAGCAGAAGATTTCAAAGCCCTCCTAGGTATTTTTCTCTCCTGATTAAGGAAGTAGAAAGACAAAAAGCAAATGACATATCCACACCAGAGCAGGACATAAACACTTATTACCCAGCTCAGCCTCGGTGATATCTTCCAAGGAGCCAACTCATTCATAATAAATCAGGAACATGGGGCTTTCCTTGTCATAATAAGCAAAGAGCTGGGGCTCTTTGCAATACAACTGCTTGGAGAACCAGTGATACAACTGCTCCAGGGCTTAGCTTGAAACTTCTGGGAGCAGAAAACACTTCCCACGTGTCTGGGTGTCCCCAGGGCTCAGGTGCAACCTTTTGCACTAGCAAAAACGGAAAGAGCTTGCTGTTGTCACCGAGACAGGGAATAAAACTCCTTAACACCGATGTAGTATTAAGAAGCAGGCGTTCCTTATTTCGGTGCCGGATGCACGGGGGATAATTCCTCCTAGTGTGCCTACCCACTGGAGTTCATTTTTGACATTTATACATGAAAGTTAACACACCATGACTATCTAATACATAATCATTGACCTGACTAAGCATCCCCTTCTTCCATTGGTCTGCATCTTCTTTGTTTAAGTTTAAAGCTCCAGTGTGATTTTAATTCACCGTGCACGCTCAAGAGGAGTGGGGGGACAGTCCTTTCCTCCCTCGGTTGAGTCGGTGGTCGCAATCTCCCCCCGCCGGAATTGCCTCACCCCAGTTTCCCTGCTTGGGAGCCTTCTGGACCAAGGTATTCCCTTTTATCACTGCTGACTCAGCTGTGGCCTTCACACCCTTCTCTTCACACCCTTCTTTGTAGTAGGATGTTTCCACTGTCAGTCCCTGAATTTCTACTGAGTTGTGTTCTCTTAGGAGGTTCTTGTCAATGGGACACGCATTGCTAAGAGCCTCTTGTCTGGCCCAAGCATTATTTACTACCTTGTTAAAATTCCCAGGTGTTCCTTTCCACTCCTAACTGCGATCCTTTCTTAATTACTACTAACTCCTGTGCCATTCCATTTCATCCAAGAAGAATTTATATATACATTTAGGGTAACACTGTCATGGCAAGGACAAGGCTGCAGGATGGAAACCACCTCCCCAAAACACCATCTGGGATTTCCCTGCAAGGACTTTCCCCTCCTTGGTCCCCAGCCACGGCAGGGGGTTGCGCAGCCCGGGAAGACCAGGAGCCCTGGACCTGCACATCTCCACACAGCCTTTTGGAAACTGCTGGTGGTTTCTCACCAGGAAACATCCTTGTCTCCAGGCAACAGAGCCGACAGAGTTAAAAGCCTCCTTTGCTTTCTCAAAGCAGACCGGGTCCCTGACATTTGCAACAGAAGACAAAGGATGGGGAAAGATGCAAGGAGTTTCAGCTCAATGAAAGCAACTGGTGTCTTTAGGAAAAGAGCCCTTGGGGTTTCACCAGGGCTGGGTTGTTTCTAGCCACTCTGGAAAATGGAGTCTAACAGATGTAAATTCCCAGCTTCTTCCTAGGGCCTGACAAAGAGGAGGGATTATTTTTCAGCTAACACCTCTGATTTGCTCTTGCCAAGGGTTGTTTTTCATTTTGTTCTGTAATTCTTGGCCGTGGTGAGCTTGGGAATTTGAAATGCCCTTAGACAAGCAAGCGACGCCTTTGCATGCACGCCGGTGCTTTAGCAGTGGATCGGCTTATTGTTTAATTCAGTCTGTAGCGGTATTATTCTGTATCCTGGTTACAATGAGACCCTCGATTTTCTCAGGCCTCTCACAAGATGATTTCTTTGTTTACCTGAGCGGCTTGTCAGTTCCCTGAGGATTTTTTTCCCCAAATTTCCAGTAAATTGCAGATCTTTGCATGTCACTAGGCAGAGATTCAGACCATGCACCTGCTTGGAGGTAGAAATGCAAAAGGGAGGCAGCATTTCCTTTCTCATACACCCACCTAAACGTGTGCAAGGAGGCACATGGACACTTGTCTGCCCAATCCATCCATCCATCCACGTCCTGGCAGAGGTGTTGTAACCAAAGTGGTAGAGAATTAGACAGACAGGATAATAGAATATTGTGTGCTGTGCAAAGAGATAACTGGATGAGGGAGTGGAGCGAAGGCTCCATAACTCCCTTGAAATAATAGAATGTTATGGGCTGTGAAACTTGCAAAGAGATAACTGGATAAGGGAGTGGAGTGAAGGCTCCATAACTCCCTTGAAATTCACTGTAGGCCCAAGGACGAGATAAAACTATGGAACCGCGCCCTGGACAGCACAGCACAATTGCAAAATTGTGCCCGAGAATGAACTTTTGCTCATTAAAATCTCATTATAATACCAAAACACACCTCCATCCCCAAAGCTACCCGCCTCCAAAGTGCGACCACCCCTCACTGAGTTTGCGCATTGAATTTTTCTTAGTCTATACCTTTAAAAGCAAAGCGAGAAAGTTTTACCCCAATCACTGTAAAGGTAATATGCATATGACAGAAACAGTGTATAAAAGCTGGTGAATTTTGATGTAAGGCGGAACACGCTTGAGGAGGAGATATCCCCCGTGTTCCCGCGCGCTGAATAAAGAATGCCTGCCTTTTAACACTACATTGGTGTTACGAGGTTTCTTCCCGATTTCGGTGACAGTGTGAGGTTGCTCATGTACGCCCGTGCTCAGCAGTGAAACACCCTTGTGTTGTTTGCCCACCTCCTTGGCTGAGACTGAAACCCATCCACACCATAACACTTTCATATACAAGTGACCTGCCCGTGCCTGTCCCTCCTGCTTGTCCCTTTCTGCTGTGCAGCGGGTGTTTTGTGGGGAATGGGGAAAATAAAGCCTGGCTCACACGCACGAATGCCTCATCCTCACTGCGAACATCCAAATATTGCAAAATTTGAGAGACACGGGCACTTGAAGTCAGGATGGGGACATGAAGGGAGTTTACTTCCCAGATTTGGGTGGTAAAAACATGAAATCCTCGCCATCTAACCACATGGTGATTCATATTGGCGTAAAGTCGATGACACCTCCCGGCAGTGTCCCTCTCCTCCCCATATGGGAGGAGGGTGGCTGAGGGCAGCCACCACCGCCACTGTACATTGCACAATCCCCTATACTGTAAGGCTGGGTAAATATTGACGGGTGACTTTGCACTTTGTATTTGCCACTTGTGGAGTTTCCTTCTCCTTTCAAGACGTGCATGCAGAGCCCAAGACGATGGTTCAGTTTGCTCCCCTTTCCGTGCCACTGCAGAGAAGGCTTCAGACGGCATCAGTGGTTCAATGGGTCTTCAGCTTCCTCAGTCTAGGTAAGAGACATCTCCTTTTCCTTCTCTGAGAAACCAAAGCAGCTTTTGCCCCAACCCCTTCTCTCCCTGACCCCAAGGAAGACCTGGGATGGAAGGTCTGGGACCAAGGGGAAATGGCATTAAAGGCATCTTCTCGGACCCTGCAGTGAATCCCAGGCCATGTTAGGACAACTGATTAGCAGCAGACATTGCACTCGCACGTCTCTGTTTGTCTCGCTGCATGAAGAGCAGTGTAGGAGGACCTGCCTCACTAAAGCAGTTCTTTTTTTTTCCTTTTTTTTTTGCTTTTAGTTTCTTCTTGCCACCTGATCTGAGCACAGCGGCACTAGGGAAGCACACGGCCGTGTGCCTGTGTGTGGGAACATCTACAGGTCTTACACAGCAGCTAAACCTGTGAGGGGTTTCAGCTTTGCCTGCTTTTTAGGTTTAGTGTTTTCCTGGTCTAAGGTGCTGCCCTGCTGGGCTGCCCTGCTCAGCATTAGTCATGAGGAATGGCATTCTCACGCCTGAGGGGTGGTAGGATGGGAAGAGCGTGAGGGACTCTGCTTTGCAACCCTGGGAACAGACACTTCACCTTATACAGATGCCCCTGCACACCCCAAAAGGGCATTTTTCCAGGAAAACCCAAGCAGGTTGGGGACGAGACACGTTAGCAAACCGGGACCCAGACAAACTCGCTACTGTGTGGAGGGCATCGGGTGCTGATGGAAATCAGAGACATGCAGTTTTGGACAAGATGCACTGGGCAATAAGGAGGTGGGAGACCCAGAGGCAGGTTATCAGAGTGCAAATAGTCTGGGGTGATTTACAGCCCATCAGGAGCCAAGCTGGAAGGTGACTCCTAGAGTTTCCCATTGTTGTGTCAATTCTTAATCTCAGATCGGATCTGGATCTAAAGCAGAAGCTTTATTGTGGCAGGATAGTTGTTGGCTAATCCCAACACACAGAGGCAGCAGTTCTTTGCGTGTATATGGGTCCTGGCACACAAGCATCTCCAAAACAATACCTGCAAAGAAAGCATGGGCTATGCTTCAGAGCTTCATTAAGTTTCTGAGATGGCTTCATCCAAACTCTGCTACAGACCTGCAGCTGAATGGCCACCTCTGCACCAGTGTCAGGTGGACTGGAGCACTGGGCTGTATTGGTCCAGACAGTGTAGCTGTTTGCATGCTTCTTGGCATAGGTTTGGCCCATGCTAAGTAACACTCTTCCAAACTGCACGTTGGCACAGTTTGGGCAATGCCAGAGGCCAGGGACCATTGCTGGTAGCCAGGATGGGTGAGGCTGCCCTTTACTGGAAGAGAAGAGAATCAGCAACGTGGACATGACTGGGCAATGCTGTTCACCTGCTGGGTCAGCAAATGGGCTCTGCCGAGTTGCTGCGGAGAGGTGTAACCAGTGTGGTCCCTTGAGTGGCTCTGGGACAAGCCAGAGGACATTCCTCTGCAGATGGAGGGGAAATCCTGGTGTGGAAGTGGTGGCACAGCCAGCTGAGCTGCCACAAAGCACCGTTATGGCATGGCAGAGCGCAGGGCACGTGGTGCCATCCTGTTCTTGCATTATAAACCCTGGGGCTCCTCTAGTGTAGAACAGATCCCAGCTGTGATCAACCTTTCCCTGCGCACTGGAAACCACCTTGCAGGAAGAGACATGGGTGTTGTTAACAGCTCAGGGGAGGGGAAATCTGGCAAAAGCCATGCAGCCTTGGACCCAGCCGGCCATACTGGGACATCCTGCGGTGCTCTGTATCTCCCTCTCTGCCCCTGCACCCAGATTTCCTTCCACGGTGCCTGGATGGGATGGGACAGAGCAGAGATGTGGCCGCAATGTTAACAAGGGATACAACAACACATCCCCATTCCCAGCATGGATGCATCTGGGGCTTACGGAGCTGGGAAATGGTGTTTTCCAGCAAAACAACTTGCACTGTAGTTTCTTCCCTTCTTGTTATCGTGTTCAAGCTGGCACTTGACTTTTCAGTGATGAAGATGACTGCTGGAGCCAGCAGAAAGCCAGAAGAGGGGCAGGAAGGACAAATCCTCTGCAGTTGGACGGTAACGTGGAGCTGCTCAAAAAGCAGGCTCTGCCTCCTGCAGGGAAATGCAGCTTGCTCCGAATGAGGATGAGACCCAAACCCACACCTCGTCCATGGCTGGCCTTCCAGAGATTGCTGTCTTTCCCTTGAACAGTTTTACTTTGATTTTGGGTTTTTTTTGTGATACATTCTCAAACCAAAAGCAGTTAAGAGATGCTATAAGAAAGGCATTAGAAAGGTGATGACCAAACCTTGTGGAGCATTTCCAGCTGGTTTGATTTTACAAAGTTTCTTTAAGCCTGGAGCTTTCCACCCAAAAGCTCCCAGTTCAACAGCTGCAAAAGGTTGATGCTACGGGATATCCTTAATTTCATGCCATGAGCTGCCAAACACCCTGTGCCACACTCAGTTATAAACCTCAGGCACAGAGATCAGACCTTCTGTGGCCAGGATTTGGCTGCCAGCTGCTCCCTTCTCTCCGAGACAGCCTTGTGCTTCTGCTGCCAGAAAAGGGCTCCGGAAAACACACAGTCAGCCGCTGCCAGACATTTGCACAGCCCTTTGGCTGGAGATCCCAGCATCGAAGCTCGGCAGCACTGGTTGCAGGCAGCTGTTGCTATGGTTGTGCAAATGCATCCCTGGAGAAGTCAAGGGCCAGGCGAGGGGCTCATTCATTCTCTGCGGGGCGCTGGATGAGTGCGGCAGCTCGACCCCAGCACTGGCAGGGAGCTCTGCTGCAGCATCTCTTGCAACAGGCAGGCATTGCCCGCATTGTGGGTTTTCTTGAGGATGCTCCTGGCAAGGGCACCGAGACAAAAGGTGCCGTTTGCTTCAGATGCTGACAGCTGCGGGAAGGAGAGTGCGCAGTGCAAGGACAGGATGCAGGGCATGGAGCGGGGACCCCATTGCCTTCCCACTGCAGGATCCCAGTACTGACCAGTCCTCCCTCCTAAAGTGGAGCCAGGCTTCTGCAGGACACTGAAATCAGCAGGCTAGTGCCCAAACCTGCTGCACCGCTTCCTGCTTCCTCTCTGATATCCAGTCTCCATGGACTTGGGCACGGGCATCCATCCAGACGCACCACGCAGAAGCGCAGGGCTGAACCTGTGCAACTAAGACCTGTGCGCGCCGCCTCTGTAGATCCAGCGTACAACACCCAGCCTTTGAACTCTCATTCTGTCTCTCTTGATCAAAGGGCATGTGGTACCAGCGTGAATCAGCCCCCCTTGACAGCTGAGAGTAGTCCACAGCCTAGGACAGCCCGGCTTGGCTGTGCCAAGGGGTACAGCATCTGTGCAGGCTGTTGCTGTCACTGTCAGGGACCTTAGGCTGGCACTGGTGACCTCAGCAATGTGCATCTTGCAAACCCTCCTGACAACTGCAATATGAATCTGACTCACTCTGGGGCTGCTGCAATGCCAAAAATCTCTTTCCATAGGCTGGTGTTTTACCAATTTCAGGCTGAATGAGCAAATGTTGGGCTAGCAGCAATGTTGGGCCCAGCAGCACTTTGATGGGACATGGTCCCTGTTTGGACTTGGCCAGAAGAGTCCCCCTTGTGCTTTGCAGCCTATGGCTCACTTGGAGCCCACGGCATATATGTGTGTGTTGTCTGTGATATGCCCATGTTTTCATCCACGGAGGGACTTGCAGTTCACAACATAACAACTTAACACAAGATACCCACCACCAAACACTTCATTTTTGCTCTGAGCTTCTTTGAGGGAGCCCAGCCCAGGAAACCACTTGGCCTGTGGGGGGATCCAAGAAAGCCATCACATCCACATGGATGTGTTTTCTCCTTGCTGACTCCCGTACGGCCACGGAGACGTGAGGTGCTGGGTCCTGGATCATGAAAAGCTGCTTCAGGAGCACCTCTGGTCAACAGGCTGGGTGCAGACCTTCGTGGCCCTGCAGTCCAGGAGCATCCTACGACTACTTCACCCGGAGTCACACCTCACCGTGGACAACTGCGGACAAACCTCCCGGCATCTGGCCTGAAGAGAAAGTGTAAGGAAGTGTATGGAGATTTCCTTCTTGTCAGGGGCACTTTGGTTTTAGTTTGAACGGGTCTCTCTTCACTTTCCATGACAGAGTAGACAGTGCAGCAGCTAATCTCAGCCCAGCCTAGGATTCCCTGGCCATTTCCAGATCACTGAACTGATGAGATTGCAAAGACATGCATGATGCCCTTAGACCTCCTCTTGCAGCCCATGGTGATATCTGCCTTGAAAGAGCTCTGTGTAAGGGTTTAAGCCATTTTATAGCAATTACCACGTGCAGTTGGGCTACCTCGCAGGAGTCCAGACCTGCAGAGGGAGGAGATGAGGATCATGTTTGTTTGCAGCCGCACCCCCAAACCTGCCTGTTCCTCCTGAGTGTACAACCATGGCTTGAGAGACTGCAGCCTGAGGCTGGGAATCAAGGGAGTTATGGGGGCAGAAAGGTGGAAGGTAAATATTGTAGTGATGCTATGGCTGCAGAGTAAAGGTAATCCTCCCCTCTTTCACTTAAAGAATACTGTAAAGGCAGTGAGGCAGGGCCGTGTTGTGATCATATCTCATTGCCACTTGTGTGCCTGATGCACCTGCAGTCCCCATCCTCACCAGAGAGCTTGCTCCCGTGGAGAGCTTGACCAAGCTGGGGACTGGAATTAGATGGTCTTTAAGGACCCTTTCAACCCAAACCATTCTATGATTCTAAGCTGGAGAGCTTGTCTGGCTCTGCAGAGCCCTGGCAGCTGATGGGGTTCAAAGATGGGTTTCTAATGAACTGGGGACTTGCAGGTTTCCCCCCCGTCCCCATCACGACACAGACTGCCGTCTATTCCGGCGGCGTTTCCAAGACCCAACAGCCCTTTGTGGGTTGCTTTGTGGGCACAGTGGGTTGTACGTAGGCTGGAGTTTGGCCCCAGGAGGGGGATATCTGCTGAGTTTCCCTGGCCAAGAGCCTAATGCTATGTTTGTGATATCCTTTAAAGTGTTTGCCTGGCAGGTAACCCAGAAAATGACAGTTGTTTGTAGGAAAGCAGATACTGAGGAAGATATGGGACTTACCTGGGCAGCTCTGAAGTGGTCCCCAGTCCAGAGAACGACAGGCAAGAAACCCTCATCATTCCTCATTTTCCTCTTGGGATTCCCCTCAAGGGAAGAAAACAATGATTATGGGGAACAGCCTCACAAGAAAATATTCCTGTTTGCCACCTATCCATTCTGCCCTGTCCTGCAGAAAAGAAGCAGAAGGGGCAAGGAGGTGGTTTTAGGTTGTCCGTGCTGCCCCTGGGAGATGAGCCGTGGAGGAACAGGAGTGTGTGTTCCCCTCCAGCATGGATTCAGGAAAGACTTGGGATTTGTAGGACTAGAAATAGATCTTGGCTCCTGGTGCACAGTCCTTCCTTCAAGCCCTTAGCTCAAACGGAGGCAGGATTTGGCCCTTTCCTGGGTGGGATGTTATTTTTCAGTGGCTTAGAGAACAAGGAGACTCTGAGATGTGAAGAGTCACCTGTGAAACCTAAAAGAGACTGGGTCGGTGCCGGTGGAGGGGCTCTGGAGCCAGGCTGAAGGGCATGAAGTCCTGGGCAGTGGTGGACCCAGGCTGAGGACCGGACATGGCTTCCAGGAAGCAGCAATACGGCTCTGTGGCAAATACCTTGCCACTGGTGGTCCAGAAAGTCTTGGTGTTTAACTGATGGGATTGCACTGCCTCTGCTATGTTTTTATTGAAGCGTTTGGGGACTTGACACACAGACATCTGCAAGGAAGTTGGAAGGGGCACAGCACTCTCCCTTGATCCAAGCAGCTGCGGTGACTCCCCCTCGCACCCCGGAGTGCCCCCTTCTCACCAAAATGCTCCCATAAATAATCACCTCTGCATAAGGCTGGGATTGGTTTGGATGCAGACAATAGGATTTAACTGTACATTTCCTGGAACTTCCCTGTCTCTTTGGTCCCATCCACAGCAACTTTCAGACTGAGGGTCCATTCTGGGACAGGAATGGGCTCCTTTCCCACAGCAACCAGGACACTGTAATATTTTACAAGCACAGAAGAAAAAAATAAATCTTAAGGTTAAGTGAAGGTCACTGTGTGCAAATTCTGCCCTGCAAAAAAAAAAAAAAAAGTTGAATTGCAAATGAGTCGAGGGAGAAATTAATAATTATATAATTGCAAGATAAAACCTCACTTGAATGATAAGTGTATGGATTTGGACCAGAACAACTCCTTCATTTTGCAGAATGTACTTTGAGCTTTGCACGGTATGATAAAAAGAGAACGAGGCACTGCACAGTTTTGCAGCAGACCTGATGACCTGGCTCCCCAATGCAGTAAAACTGCAACCTCTGCTTTGTTCCTCAAGCAGTGTTTATGTGTCATGTGGACCCTGGAGCTTTGTTTCATGCTCTATGCTATTTCCCTCAAGAGTTATAAAGACTGTGTCTGTGGCTTTTGAAAGACGTGGCGCCGGGTACGAGCAGTGGTTCGTTCTGAGCTGGAGGATACCTTGCAGGTTAGACCTGTTGCTCTGCAGAGAACTGCAGTGTTTCCCCATGCACTGTATTAGTGCCTACCCAGGTGCCTGACACAGAGTCTCTACCTATATGAGGACATAAGATCCCATTTCAGCTTTAAGGAGATTTAAGATCCTGCTAGATTATTGCTTCCCCCCCGCCCCAAATAGGAATTATCAGTACCATCATGCCAGGGTTTTAAAAAGGGGCAGGGCTTTGTTTTTACACGCAAATCTCTGGGATCAGGGTGACTTATCACAAAAAAAAAGACTACAAACCAGACCTACTTATTTATCCTTAAGTAAAAGCAAACAGGAGGTACCAGGAGGTCTTAAGTGAGAGCATCGTATACCTCTTCTCTGATAGGCCTTAGCTGAGATGAGATGGAGAGGGCAGGTGCCAGGTGAATCCCAACGATGAAAATCCAGGTGTCAGAGAATGAGGGCATGGATGCATCTGTCTCACAGCTGAAGCTGAAGCTGAACATGGCACCTCCATCCTCACGTCCTTCAGCCCTGGGTGCCAGATTTGTGATGAAGTCCCAGAGAAGAGCAAAATATATAACCCACCACGCAAGATGTAACTCATGAGCTGGGGAAGGCAAAGGGCTTGGAAGAAAGGGGTTTTTTTTAGCTCAGTCTCCACCTTCCCAGACAACACCAAGGCTT
This sequence comes from Sula dactylatra, assembly GCA_013389905.1. Classification (NCBI taxonomy): domain Eukaryota; kingdom Metazoa; phylum Chordata; class Aves; order Suliformes; family Sulidae; genus Sula; species Sula dactylatra. The sequence continues at coordinate 562,150 of WEKW01024436.1, forward strand.
CCAGGGGGACAGATGGAGAGGACACAGCTCTTCCCAGGCACTCTTTAGGGCATCTGCTTTACCAGGTGGCAGCTTGGTGGCCATCAGTGCTTCCCAGTCTCTGCAGACAGCGTTGGGCTTGGGTGGGATTTGATGTACCAAGTGATGCTTGTTTGCACACAGACTTTTCTCCTCTTGTTCCGTGCCAAAACACAGGGCATGAGGGAGGTGGGAGGTAGAGAGCAAAGCTGAGCGTTTGACTGGAAGCAGCTCAGAAAATTCTTTAATGACTTGGGAAAGTCCCAAGTCATTTATGTCTTGGGGAATGAAATAGCATTCTTATAAAATCTGTGATGACAATGAGTCAAAAGGACTGAAAATCCTCTAGAGGCCAAGATTAGAGTTGAGAGTGAACCTGAGAAGTGGTCCAAAATCAATAAGAAAAATCCCAGTAAATAGTAAGATCTTATACATGGGAAGATAAAAAATTAAAAATCCAAAACACAATTAAAATGGGGAATCGATAGCTCAGGACAAAGCTATTGGGGGCTGTACGGACAGAGCATAGTGCCCCGCTTTGCTGCTGTTGCAAAGTGCCAGGTGTCATCAGGGGGTGTTATGAGGAGTTTTGGGGTAAAACACGAGCATTATCATTGCAGAGGTCAAACTGACTCCAGAGAAAAGCCAGACAGCAAAGGGATAGAGATCTGATCCGTGAGGATCCTCTGGATGCAGTGAGGTCCATCAGTCTTGTGGGAAGAGGGAGACATGGTGGCCTTTGGAGAATTAGGTGGTTGCCGCAGGGATGGTGCTTGGTTGCTCTCCAGGTTCCTGAGGCAGATAGGAAAGGAACCACTGCTTTGCATCAAAGGTGTCTTCACACTGATAAAATAACTCAACAGAAAGCCCAGTGAAGGCTTGGGCTCCATCCCAGGTCCAAACAGACCAAGTCCCTTCAGGTGAATCATTCCTTTCCCAACTCCCACCTGACCCAACTGCCAACTCACTGTCTGGCTTTTCTCTCAGCACAGTGCTGCACAATTGCCTACATCGCCCTCTTCTTCACGCGTTTTTGGCTGGTCAGTGCCCTCTACACTGTATGGTGGATCATAGACAGGGAAAAACCCAGCAAGGGTGGGAGGCGGATCCACGCCCTCCGGAACAGCGTCATCTGGAGGTACATGAGGGACTATTTCCCCATCACGGTAAGTGCCACCGATCCCATTGGCTCTTAGGAGATTTAGGGACCAACTTTGCTGTTTGGAGGCAGGTCTGGGGCCAACAGTCATGGCATGGGGTGCTTGGAGGCCCAAGTTGAAGGATTGCCTTCCCAGCTCCCAGATTACTGCAAGACCCAGAAAAAATGTAGACCACCGTTTCCACAACCCCATCCTTTGATCGTCTGCCTTTTACACACACATTTAACCCAGCTGCATTTCAGCAGTTAGGGAAATCTTCCCTTTCCTCTTTTCCACGTCTATATTGTGACGCTGCTGCGCGACGCTGCTGCTCTTCAGGTTGCTCAGCATTTTCCCAGTGGGTGCAGGGCCAAGTTTTGACCAAAATCCAAGAGATCCTGCTGCCTTGCAAGGTCAGCATCCCCTTCTGCTGGGGAAGAGGCTGGATGGGCAAAGCGGGGTGTGCACTGGGCAGTCTCACAGAGTTGCTGTTCCCCTGAAAGGGACTCGTGTGACATTTCCAGGTGTCCTTTAATGCATGTGGCAGGCCTTTGCCCTTACTTTTTAGCTGGTATCCCCTTGGCATGGCCTGAATGCATGGACCAACATGAAGTTCTGCCTCAGAGCCATCACAAGTCAGTACAAATCTGAGCAACGAGCAATGCAGCAAAAGAGTTCATGGGCCATGCAAGGAAGTGAGTTTCTAGGGTAGACCAAGCTACGGGAATTTGTAAGATAATTCCTTTAATGAAACATTGCCTGTTGAGGGAACTCAGATGGGATGCAGACAGGTGTGCCTCATGGTTAGAGACAGCCTGGAGACAGACGCCGGGTGCTGCAGTCCAAGTAAAATGAAGTGGGGAGCCCAGACAACTAAAGGACTCATCAGCCCAAAGGAAAAACAAAAGCCCAGGTTGAGAGTCTGTCCTGCATGGAGTAGGGCCTGTGATAAGGATTAGGGAGAGCTGGAGCAAAGAGAGGACCAGAGATGATATCCCCAAGGTCCCCCATCAGTTTTGCTGCTCAACCAGAAAGAAGAGCCAGCTCTTTCGAAACCCAGCCCTGCATTTCAACAGTAAAATATGAGGTTTCTTTCTTCAGTTTGTCAGGGAGAAAAAAACCACACATCCCCAGTAAAACACACCCAAAATTTTCGAGGTCTTGGAGTGCAGACTGAAAGATCGGTACGGAAGGAGATTAATGTAGGTCAGAAGTCAGGGCTGGGCAGAAAAGGAGCCGATGAGGTCTGTCTGGATCTCTCCTGCCATTTCTGAGTGGATCTTTTGCATACTTGTGTTCTAACAACTCAGATGGGCACATCTGCCCCTAAAATGACGGTGCTAAAACCTACCTTCTGATGTCACATCATGCCCTTTGGCGGGCCACAGCTCAGTACAATATTGACCCTAGAGCTGCAGGTAAAACAGGGGCTTTGCCAAGTCACAACCTGGTTACACAGACAGTGCGTCCCAGCAAACATTGCTCCTTTTCATCAGAGTGGAAACATCACTTGATATCAAGGCAAACTGCCTTGACTACAACGCCATGGATATACTCAGATCTGCCTGTAAAGGCATCACCTCCAGGACACTCCAATAGCAAATGTTGCACAAGGAAAATGATTTCCCTTCCTCTCATTTCAACGTTCATCTCATCCCAATACGCTTCTTGGGTCGGTGGAGGTGAAGGAGCAAAGGGCAGAGTTGCCTGTGACCGTGACCAGTTAGTGGCATACAGCACTGTGCAAGCTGGGATTGCCTCTCACCAGACCTGGGTGCAACTGGCAGAGATAGGTGTGCTGGGCTGAACCAGACCATCACCCTCCCTTTCCACTGCTGCGGACATTTCAAATAAATCCACTGAATTTTGTGCTGGAAGCTGGCATACCCTAGCCAAACTTCCTGTGTCTCAGCTGGGTGAACTGCATCTCCCTCAGCCTCTCCAGGACCATCCATAAGAGTCAGTCTACCTCGCCCATGTCCTACCGCCATTGAGTTTCTTTGCTCAAAGGCATGGCAGAAAGTGGTGCTGAGGACCTACAGTGAGTTATTTTATGGCTAATCTCAGAGCTCAACTTGTGATTTAAGGGCTTCTGGGCAAGCTTCAAAGTAACGCCCCAAAGAGGTTTATCATATTCTTCTGGGGAGGAATGGGAACACATCCCAGGAAAGCTTGTAGTGAGTTTTACCATAAGGGACAGGTAATATTTTATGACATTTAATAAGAAACACCAGAGGGGTTCCCAATAAATAATTCTCAAGGTTGTCTTAGAAAATGCTAGAACTGCCATATTTATGTGGCTGTATTGATTATATGCAACATATATTCTGTAAATTATTTGTGGCCATAAGCTGCCGCTTGGACAGTGTTGTACCAACCTCGCTGCTAAAACTTAGCTGCCAGCTCAGCCCAGAAACGCCTCCTCTTCCTTCGTAAGGCCATGCAAACCCCCTCTTGAACACCACACTGCCCTGTCTGTCTGTCCTTCCCTCCCTGGGTGCCGCTGCCAGGCAGGGAGGACCTGGCAGGAGGACCAGTAAGACCAGTAGAGGGAGCACGGCTACTGGATTTGGCTGTGCAGCTCACTGGGTGAAGGCAGGGAGAGGTTGGTGGAGCCTTTCTCCCCGCTGGTCTTGGAGAAGTCAGAGGGGGCTCTGCAAAAGGACAAAGGAAACCAAAAATTTACTAAAAAGTGTATTATAACCAAGCAATCATATAATATTATTTCCTTAAAACATTTTCTGAGTCTTCCACATTTTGTTAGCTCAAGGACTTTCTAAGCCAAAATATAGGATTTTGCAGCCCTTGCTGAATGCATCTGCTGCCGTTTGTCTCTACAAGAGCACGGAGAAACACTTGGCATCCCCAACATCTCCCCAGCTCCAACATCCAACATCCAACATCCCCAACAGCTCCCCAGGTGAACCACACAGTGTGAAGACTTCCCTGCTCCCTGCTTGTTCCACTGGAAACTCCCCGCTTAGCCCAGGCAAATCCTGTCCCACCTACTGGTTTTATAGTCTCTTATATCCCCCATCTGCCCACTTTTCCCACCTGAAAACCCCAGATGTGTTTGCTTCCTTGCATGGAAGGTATTTCATTTCGTACCTCCGAGCACAGGTTGATTTGTTCTGAGCAGCATGGAAGTTAAGCATCGTAAATATTGCTTTTGCCATCCTGTATGCTGCTCTCACAAGGAGCTGAGCCAAGCTTTTGGTCTGAGCACGCACAGCTGGATGCTCCCATGGACCTCTCACTTACCCAAAGCCCCAGCCAGAACAGGGGCACAAGGGGAGTGGGATTTGGGGAGACAGAACCGGGTGGGCACCCAGCACCCAGGGCTGTATTTATGTGTAGATTGAGTTCATTCAGCCCTGGAGGATTAGTCATTCTGGGAAGATTAAATGTGGCTCCTAATCCTCCCAGATTCTGGCAGCAAATTTAGCATGGCCAGGCATCGGTGTCTGGAGGCAGTAAGAGCCGCCTGCTATTTGATTTTAGGATTTGGCATTAAATGCTGACTTTGAAGGATCCCTGGGCATGTTTGCTGTCGTGGAAGCAAACAAAGGTTGGGATGAGCATCTGTTTTCCGGGGATCTGGGCAGCGTGAATTTGCACTTTGCTGGCATGAGGGAGCGTGCAGGCTCTGAGCTGTGCCTCTGCAGCACATGCAAGGAGCACCCTCTGCCGATACAACCCTTGCACAAGTACTGCTTTGCAGCTCGGTTTATTTTCCTTGGAGCTAACTGGATTGAAGTTAGGGGTTTGGGAGTTATAGGGTCAGGCAGGACCTGAATGAGTTTGTTTGATTTTAGAACGGGGATGAGAAAAAAGCACTGAGAAACCAAAAGGGATTCCAGTCCATTGGCCAGGAAAGTTATTTCTGTTTCATCCCCCTGTATTTTAACTCTGTTCTAGTCCATCATTTTTATATGCCTTCATGATAGGCCTGCAATACATGGCTGAGCTCAGCTGGGTCTTAAAATTGAGGAAAATATACCAAAAGGTGCAAAATGAATCAGTTTGGGGCAGACTACATTTGAACAGATATCCAGTGATGCCTGCTGTGGGTTGATGTTTCCTCCAGAGAGATTTTGGATACCGTGGACTGCTCTACTTATGCTCTGTTCAAAAAGCAGTCAATCATCTGTATGCTGCTGCCAGGTCTCTGCCCAAACCCTTATCTCCATTTGTGCAGTCCCTTCCCCATCATTTATCATCATGGCACCTTTACTGTGAAGGATACACCCAGCGTTACAGTAAAAGCAGATTTCTCCATCCCATGGCCAAGTGAATGCACATCTTCACTGCTTCTTCTTGCCATCCCTATCCCCTCCTGCCACCGCAAGGCTGCTGTCAGCAAGCCCCCTCATAAAGACAAGGTGCTTTGGTAACCTCAGCTGAGGAGCACCATGGACATGCAGAAGGTGAGGACTGGGGTGAAATGGGGAAAGAGTAAGCTAGACAAGAGCCATCTCTAGCGTAGTCCTCAAACAGAAGTCACCATCTCTCTTGCTGACTATAAATTGAGGCTGGATGCTTGACTTAGACAAGACATTTCAAACTTTAGATCACACAACCTGGGTTACGAGTTAAATCTAGTATCAGGAAGCTAAAATTAAGGTCTTAGAGAGACAAATTTTGTCTTCAGGTGCTGTTGTCCTTTAGAGCAACTCCAGCAGGCACTATCTCACCAGCCTTATTCAGGGCAGCCTGAAAAGTGCCTGCTGTGTGGAGAAAGTCCTTGTGATCTTCACTGCACTGTTTTCCCCTCATGAAGAGCCATAGGACATTTCTTACTAGCCTTGGGGTTATCCAAGTGCAGTTGGACCTTATTATCTATAGCAACTGGCAGAGTCCCAACCTCTGTCATTGAGCTTGGAGACCTGCTGGCATTTTGGTTTTTTTTTTGTTAGCGTAACTAAAATGACTTACTGGAGAATTAGTTGACCCCTAGGACCTGTGATTTGGGATGGCTCCATCCCATAGCTCATTCATTCTCATAGCTGCATAAACCATGACAGGGGTTATTTGGGTGTGTTGCAGTTCTGGGGAAGTAAAAGGCATTGCAGAGAGGGGACAGCCTGTTTGCATTAACCAAACCCTGACAGGAATATTTCCTTTCTTTTCATGGAAGAGTGGTATTATTTGTAACTGGGGATTTTGTGTTGTGGCCTGTGATGTTAAATATCATTTCTGATTTCCGGCAGTCTTGGCTGTTCACTTTGCTTCCTTCTGTCAGCTGGAGGAGAGAAGAGGGACTGTTAGGGCAAAAGCAAGATGTGGCCAAATGGCCCAAAGCCACCACTCTCTCCTTTTCTGATGAAATTCTCTGTCCCATGTCTCTGCCCTCGGGTTAAGTAAGAGAGAGGCCACTGCTGAGGTCAGGTGCACTGGAGGACTGTGTCCCACCACCTGCACTGCCAAGCAACATGCCAAGCCACTGGATAAGAGAGGTCCTACAAGACCCTAAAAGCAGCATCACACAAGGACAAGGGAAGACGCGGGTGTTTTGGAGTTGCCATCCTTTGCGAGTAAGGTTGATGAAGTCCCATCCTAGCGCAATTTAAACCCACCTGGCTGGTCAGACTCCCTGATTCTTGCTGCAAACACAGCTCTGACCTGGCATTGTGGCACCTGGAGAAAACCCCAGTGCCCAAAGTCCTCTTTCTCCAACTGTCCCTCTCAGACTCTCGTCACTGCTGGGAAATAAAACCCATCTTCCCTGGCAGCTGCTGGCAGGACTTAGATATTTCCCCTTCTTTGGTCTCCCATCTAGGCAACCTTGGGTGGGCTATCCGCTTCTCCTCACCTTGGCACAATTTCTTAGAATCATAGAATCATTAAGATGGGAAAAGACCTCCACGATCGTCAAGTCCAACTGCCAACCCAACCCCCCCAGGCCTCCTAAACCATGTCCCCAAGTGCCACGGCTACACGGTGTTTGAACCCCTCCAGGGATGGTGACTCCACCACCTCTCTGGGCAGCCTCTTCCAGGGCCTGACCACTCTTGCAGTGAAGACATTTTCCCTAATCTCCAATCTAAACCTCCCCTGGCGCAGCTTGAGGCCATTTCCTCTCGTCCCATCACTGTGACTTGGGAGAAGAGACCGATCCCCCCTCACCACAACCTCCTTTCAGGCAGTTGCACAGAGCGATAAGGTCTCCCCTCAGCCTCCTCTTCTCCAGACCAAACCCCCCCAGCTCCCTCAGCTGCTCCCCATCACACTTGTGCTCCAGACCCTTCCCCAGCTCCGTTGCCCTTCTCTGGACACGCTCCAGCACCTCCATGTCCTTCTTGTCCCGAGGGGCCCAAAACTGANGGCCTTCTCCGAGGGCAGCTTTCCAGCCACTCTGCCCCAAGCCTGTGGCGTTGCCTGGGGTTGTTGTGACCCAAGTGCAGGACCCAGCACTTGGTCTTGTTAAATCTCATCCAGTTGACCTCAGCCCATCAATCCAGCCTGTCCAGATCCCCTGCATGTTTGTGCCCATGGCCTCTGGTTCTGGCACTGGACACCACTGAAAAGAGCCTGGCTCCATCCCCTTTGCACCCTCCCTTCAGGTAGTTATATACATTGATGAGATCCCCCCTGAGCCTTCACTTCTCCAGGCTAAACTGTCCCAGCTCTCTCACCCTCTCCTCATGTCAGATGCTCCAGTCCCTTTATTAACTCTGTGGCCCTTTGCTGGACTCTCTCCAGTATGTCCATGTCTCTCTTGTACTGAAGACCCCAAGACTGGACACAGTACTCCAGGTGTGGCCTCACCAGTGCTGATTAGAGGGGAGTGATGACCTCCCTCCACCTGCTGACAATATACCTAATGCACCCCTGGATACCATTTGCCTTCTTTGCTGCGAGGTCCCACCTCTGGCTCATATTCATCTTGGTGTCCACTAGTCTCCCAAGCTGGGTGGCCCCCAGCTTGTATTGGTGCATGGGGTTGATCCTCCCCAGGTGCAGGACTTTGTACTTCTCCTTGCTGAACCGTATGAGGTTCTTGTCAGATGGATACATAGGATACAAAGACTTGGATACATAGATCATGATCAAGCTCCAAAATGCGTGTGTAGTTTAAAAGGCCCAGTCCAGAACCAACGATGGTTGGTAGGACTCAAGACTTTAGGTGCATTGAGACCACTAGTGAGATGAGGAACCATTTATCAGTGACAGATGTGCTATCCAGGGGCACCTTAAAACATCAGGGGTTGCATTTGGCTTTGTCTGTGGCCAGAATTAGCCTTAAAAAAACCATAAAAAAACCCTCCAAAGCCCAGAAAATAATATGATAATGCAGAGCAAGATGAAAAACCCGGTATCTTAAATAGGTGTGCACTACAGCAAATAAAATAAATCACGAGACGATCTCAATGGAAAGTATCAAAAGAAAACATGATCAGCCAGAAATAGAGCTGGAATGATTGCTGGTTGGTGGCTGTCCAGTCCTTTGTAAGGGGACATAACTTCCCTCTTCTCTTCCCTCACTTCTTATCAGAGGTTCACAGAATCACAGAATGGTTTGGGTTGGCAGGGACCTTTAGAGGCCAGCTAGTCCAACCCCCCACCATGAGCAGGGACATCCCCAACTTGATCATGTCGCTCAGAGCCACGTCCAACCTGTTTCCAGGGATGGGGCATCTCCCAGCTCTCCGGGCAACCTGGGCCAGTGTCTCACCACTCTCATTGTAAAACTTTTCTTCCTTATATCTAGTCTGAATCTCCCCTCTTTTAGTTTAAAACCATCACCCCTTGTCCTATTGCTACAGGTCCTATTCTTCATTCTTTCCTCTCCTGTCCTCCTTCCCCTTTCATTGGGGTGAGCACCAAGGCAGCAGCTGGATGTCTCCTAGGGAGGGTTTTTAAGGATGTAAGGTGTTTTAGCACAGGTGAACTCTCTCACTGAAGCAGTTTGCACAGCTCAGCGGATACCCTGAGTTGGGCTCTTCATTAGCAAGGAGGGTGGTGTGAGCTTGGGGTGCAACCTGGGGTTGAGCTTGCTGTCACCCCGCCTTCTTGCCACTCCGTGCACACACAGCTGGAGATTTAATGGTTTCCAAAACACCCGAGCATCTCACCTCCCTGCTTATAAATCATGCAGAGATGAAAGGCTGTTTGGAAGCTGAAGATGAATGCAGGAAATATTGATGCAAGCTGAGATTACTCAAAAATGAGCAAATGGTGGCAGGGGCCCTGGGCACTTAGTAATTCAGCCATCTGCCCCTCTTCCTGCCTAGGCACCTCTGCGCCTGGGCAGCGGTGGGACTCGTTTGTCCGTTCCCCTCATTAGGAGCAGGCGCTTGAATGGGCACATGTGTACAGTCAACAGTGCCTTAGGACAGATGGGAAATTAGCCACAAAGTAGGAAAGTAAAATGCACCCTCGTGATTAACCTGTGGTTCTGGCTGCTTCTAGGAAAACAAATGCACCATTAGCTGCTTCCAGAGTGTGGATGGGGCTGGGGTACACAAAGGGGTAACGCACTAAAAAGCACAGGACTTTGGTTCTTCTTGACCACAAGTGCCTTTGAGCTGTTTGGAAATTCATGGTGGCTCTGTGGTGGCTAACCCTGGAAAGGTTCATCCTTCCCCAGTGCTGTGAGCATCCTTGGCACCCACAGAAAGGGTGCAGAGGCATCAGCGTTCAGTTTCGGCAGCTTCTGCCTGGGTTATGCACGTGCTGGCTGATGTTGGCATGGCAGGGTCTTCTCAGTGGCGTAGCTGGAGGGTGGGTTTGTCACACCAGCCCCTCTCCTTTGGGCAGTCCATAGCAAGTGTAACCCACAGAGTCCAAACCCTTGTTGTCCCTTATCTCCCTTTAATCATCCCCTCTTCAGCTGTGGTGCCCATTCTCCCATGTAGCATCTCCCAGGCTCCAAACCCACTTTCAGATTGGCCATTTCAGCCAGCTGCTTAGGAACCCTCAAGGGCTGGCCATGTGCTGCACTGTATCTGCAATCTACGCTGTCCATCTCTGAAGGCTGGACATGGGCATTCCCCGTTCCCTCCTCCTGGTAAAACTGCAGCAACCTTGGGCAGACGTCCATTGCTCTTTGATGGACTCATGGATTACCTGGGCACCTAACACAGGCACAAGCGGATGCGTTTTTGCAGGCTTTCCCCAATGGAAAGAAAACCATTGGCTTGTTCTCTGTTAGATGTCTGGGAGCTGGATCTCACCTTACCATATAAGAAAGCGTCCTCGAATCACCTGACAAATACTTCAGGACAGGACAAACCTTGGGTCCGCACCATGTTGTTGAGCAGGGACATGTCCCTGTGCCAGGTAGCAGCTTTACATGGATCATTACCAGAGTGATTCTGCACTCCCTTTGCTGTTCTGGTTGTGGGGTGGAGGCGAGGTGGAAATAATCAACCTTTTCTCACTTGTTAGCTTTTTTTCCCGTGTTAGAAAAAATTTTGGAGGACATTTTGAACAGCGTAGGTTCCTGACAGCATAAAGGCCAGCTCAAGGCAACATGAGGAGCTCTGCTGTTGGAAATGTCATTTTGGGCCAATGGGTGGGAGGAGATGGAAATACAGGCAATGAAATACATCTCACTGAAAAATGATTGAGTTGCTCCAGTTGACCTTTTCCAACAGAAGGCACGGTGGGTGCAAGGGACCTCCCTCCAGAAATCCCCTATCTGCTCTCCATAGCCAATGCTCCATCCCCTCAAGGTGATAGCACTAACTCATGGTCTCATTTTTTGCTCCATTCCTGTGTCAAGCTGGTGAAGACAGCGGACCTGGACCCTAGGCAGAACTACCTAATGGGATTTCATCCCCACGGGATCCTGGCAGCAGGAGCCTTTGTCAATTTTTGCACAGAGGCATCAGGCTTTTCCACACTCTTCCCAGGCATCACCCCACACCTGATGATGCTCTCCCTGTGGTTTCGCATCCCCTTCCTCAGGGACTGCCTGATGAGCGGAGGTAAGCAGGGCGGCAGCATGGGCAAGAGGTGGGATGAGTGGGTGAGTCGGATGCTTTTTGGGGGAGCAGAGAGTGAAAACACCAGTGAGGCTTGGGAAGAGGAGTCAAGGGTCTGTTTGTCCCCATCTGTGGCCGATCTGATCCCATGCACAGACACAGCTACTGGAGATGGCACCCAAAAATTAGCCTGGAGAAGAGGAGGCTGAGGGGAGACCTTGTCGCTCTCTGCAACCACCTGAAAGGAGGTTGTGGTGGGGGGGGGGGTCAGTCTCTTCTCCCAAGTCACAGTGATGGGACGAGAGGAAATGGCCTCAAGCTGTGCCAGGGGAGGTTTAGATTGGAGATTAGGGAAAATGTCTTCACTGCAAGAGTGGTCAGGCCCTGGAAGAGGCTGCCCAGAGAGGTGGTGGAGTCACCATCCCTGGAGGGGTTCAAACACCGTGTAGCCGTGGCCCTTGGGGACATGGTTTAGGAGGCCTGGGGGGGTTGGGTTGGTGGTTGGACTCGATGATCCTGGAGGTCTTTTCCAACCTTAATGATTCTATGAGTCTATGAAAAACTCTCTGAAGTTAAAAATTGCCCTCCTAGCTCTTATCTACGTTGTTCAACTTCGCAAACCACCGCTGAGCTCAGGGCATCGCTATGCCAGCTGCTGTGTAGCAGCACCATGCAGAGCAGATTGTGAGCAGAAATGCTGAGTCTGTAGAGACCAGCAGGACAGGGAGGTCCTGTAGTTATTTCTTGACATGCAAATAACATTCCGGCTCGAAGTTGCAGTTGCCACTGAAAGAAGGCCATTTTCCGAAGCTGCTGCTGCTTGCAGAGAAGCAGCAGCCAGGGAGGGAGGATGCAAATAGCAGCTCCTGCTGTTGCAAAACCACGTGGCAGGAGAGGAAGAAGAAATGAAAAGGAATAAGTAAAAATTAAATGGAGACAGGGAAAAGGGAGTCTGGGGAGATTTTTGGAGACTGGCAGGAGGTGACCTCCGTCTCTCACCATTGGGGAATGGCCACTTCTCCAGCCAAATAGGCTGATGTCGTAGGCAGGATTCAATAGATGAATAGGCATCCAGCTCCGTCTGAGACACCCCAGGAAATTCATCACCCTGTTTTCCATGTAAACCCTGGCTCCTGCTGCTGAAAAAATATTTACACGGAGAGTGAGGAATCATAACAGTGAGATATGAGAGAGTTATGTCCCAGGCGAAAGAGTTTAATTACTGTAACATGGGAGTTTGGTGCACAGCTCATTTTCAGGTCGATTGAATCCATTTGACAAAGAGGTTTTAATTTGCAAATTATTTCAGCCCCTGAAACAAGGATATTTTTAAAAAATCAAAACAACTTTGTTTTGTCATTTCTGAATTAAAGGTTTCTAACTTTTGTAAGTAAATAACAACAAGGGACCAAATTCTGCATTAGATTTGACTTTAAATTAGCAGAATCCACTGAAATTCGTGTGTGTTTTGACCTAAAGAAAGTTTTTCACTGCCTCTGGAACAATTCAGGATTAGACATCGTTTCATTTGACAATAAACTGAAACAGATTTTCCCTGGGGCTTAAGTGCAGCTAGTTCTCATTTTACTTTTTTCCTGATTTTTTTCCTGTTTCTCCCTCCTGGGCCAGACAGCAAAGGGGTAATTGTATATTTACACAGCAGAGCTATGCAAGAATTCAGCAGGGGAGCTGCGCTGAGATTTCCAAAATGTAGGAAAACTCTGCAAAGAAAGTGTCTAGCACCCCTCTGGAACTGGAGAACAGGGGAAAAGGGTACAGAGCAAACCACAGTCATGTGGGTTTTACAGATGCTCATTTTTTCTCCCTCTCTGCCCCCCAGGCCTTGTCTCCTCAGACAAGGAGAGTGCATCTTATGTGCTGCAGAAGCCGGAAGGTGGGAACGTGCTGGCCATCGTTGTCGGCGGGGCGCAGGAGGCGCTGGATGCCCGGCCGGGATCCTGCACCTTGCTGCTGAAGAATAGGAAGGGATTTGTCCGCCTGGCCATCGAGCACGGGTGATGCAGGGAATGGGTTCAAGGGGCACTTGGGGAGGGATGTTCCGGTCTGTGGCTGGTTAATGGGGTGTTCCTACTGATTTTGGAGAGGCGGGGAAGGTGTTCTGGGTTGGGCTTTGCTAATCATGCCCCTACATTTGGTTCGGCTCCTCACAGCACCCCGCTGGTCCCCATCTTTTCCTTCGGGGAGAACGACCTCTTCGAGCAGGTGAGAAACCCCAAGGGCTCCTGGCTGCGGTGGCTCCAGCACCGGCTCCAGCAGATCATGGGCATCTCCCTTCCCCTCTTCCATGCACGGGGCATCTTCCAGTACAGCTTCGGGCTGGTACCCTACCGGCGGCCCATCTTCACTGTGGGTAAGTCCTTCGTCGGCACGCTGGCATGATGCCTGGCCAAAGGGGGGACCAGGGGAAGTCCCTGGGTTGTGTCATCCTCCTGCTGGGCTAGAGCATCATGCCAGAGAGCACAAGCTGTAGCGGGGCTAGAAACATGCTGGCAAAGGAGCATCTCCAGCTGCTCACATGTCATGCTGGGTTGGGACTCTGCCTTGGGATTATGGCAGAGCCCAGGTCATCTGGGCTGTGCTGAGAAAGCCCCAGAGCAAATATGGCCAACCTGTCACCCCTGTGGGATGCAATCAACCCCAACCCCGGTGCAACCCGGTGGTACGAACCATTGCAATAACGTTGGGTTAAAGCCAGTTTCACAAACACAAGTAGGACAACGTCTGCACGGTTTGCAGGTTTGCTCAGTGTCCCGTGCAGACAACCACAAAACCCAACCTATTTGCACATGAGCAAGTCATGCTGTTTCAACCTGAGACCGTGCTCACAGGAAACAAGGAAGTCTTTGGTTTTGAAGAAGTTTTGCTTGTTTTCAACAGCTCCGTGCTTGGCCCACCGGGCATGACTGATGCTCTGTGAATTAGTCTAATTAAAGAGGCTGTTTGGAAAGGTCAGAGTTTGCCCCACTGATTAGGTTTGACAGCCAGCAATTACTTCTAATTGTTTTACAACCTATTTGGATTGTCTCAATGGTTTTATGAGCTGTGCAGTAACACAAGGGCTCTTCATTAGTCCGATGAGGAGCAGCATTACACAATGATGAAACTCTCTGTCACTTGACAAACACAATTTAAGTAAGGGACCAGAGCAAGGGAAGTATCTCATGGACTTCCCTGTCCCCTGCAGGCATCTGTTCCTGCTGCTGGTGGGTCTGGGAGATGGGAAGGGGCTTCTTCTAGTGCTGGGAATCAAATAATTTAGATTTCCCCTTGAAAAAAGCATGATTTTCTGAAGATAAGTGGGTACTTGATTCCTAATAAAAATCAGATGTTTCACTGAGGCTTTAATCTGAGCAAAGTTGAAGCACACCAATCGCTAGTGTGTTTAGATAGCCTTGGGCTCCCCCGTGCCTCAGTTTCCCCATTTGCAATGCAAATTCCCAGGGCCATGTGGGAATAGCTTGGAAAGCCCAACCCAAATATTAGGATGAGATGTTAGGAGCAGCTGTAGGGACTGCACTGGGATGTGGTACTTTTTACTTCAAAGAGCTCCATTCAGAGGGTCTTTGGCATTAATCAGCTTTGCAGATGGGGAAACTGAGGCAAGGAGAGATGTGATATAGGAGGCCAGGATCTGAACCTCCATCTCCCTAGCTCCTTGCTTGTGCTACCTCCCAAACCCCAGGACATGACTGGTCATATCGATCCATCCACCGCATTCTTGGAGAGGTGGACCCCAGCTCTGTGCTAAGACGTGCAAAGTGCCCGGAAGGACCTGACACTGGCTCCTCCTAACGCCTGTGCTTGTTTTCCAGTTGGGAAGCCAATTCCAGTGCAGAGGAAGCACAGACCCTCCGAGGAAGAGGTTGATCGAGTCCATCAGAAATACCTAAATGAATTGTGCAAGCTCTTTGAGGAACACAAAGCTAAATATAACATCCCAGAAGACAGACACCTGGAATTCATATAGAGCTCCTCAAGCAAGGTGAAACCACGGAGATCAAGCTTCGTGTTTTCCCCCATCGTTGGAACTATTTCACAACCTCACCTTAGTCACAGTTAACATATGGTCTGTATAGTGTAGGGAGGAGGACTTGATTTTCCCAGCTTTTGAATGGGTTTAGGGCCAGAGTTTTCATTTTTTCTCCCTGTAGAACACATAAAAGATATAAAGAAGGAAAAAAACCAACCCATCAGACCAACCCAACACTGTTGAAACTCCCAAACAGAAAACTCGTTCTTCCAGTTTGGTTTGGAGGCCAGTTTTTCAAGATATTTCCAGGCAAAGACAAATTATGGAAAGTTTCCTTTGCATTATTTTCATTCAGAAATGGGATGATAAGCCATAATTTCTGCTAAATGCATATGTTTTTTAAAATATAATTTGTCTAGATCAACAAATGATCATTGTTTTCTTGGTACTTTTCATATCTTTAATTTCTCTGGGCTTTTTTCTCCCCATCTGAAACACAGTGCATCGGAAACCTCATGCTCCCAGCACAGTGCCAGGCACCCTCGGTAGCAATATGATGCCGTACACCACTGGGGCGAAAGAAATAAAACCTTTGTAGAGGGCAAGGCCTCATCCAGAGGGTTCGCCCTACCTGGGCTCCAGGAGTCCTGCTTATAATTTTATTAATTCAGCCCCAGACACCCCTGCATGGGAACACCTTGGACTAGTCACCAGCTATGGCAGCGCTGTCACTGTGCATTTAATTTTACAAATGAGGCCAGAGAAGAGGCACACCCAGGAGATGGGAGAAGAGAGAAGTGATTTGGGACAGGAAATATGGCTCATAAAGCCACGTTTGGCAGGTGATCAAGGCTTTAAATAGTTGCTGCTTCTAGATATCCAGAACTTTATTAAACTCTGCAGTTAATGGGATTTCACAACATGGAAGTTTAAGGTGGCAGGAAGCCATCTGCTCAGATCAGCTTTACATCGCCCCTATAGAGCCTTAAGACCATCACCTTCTTCTCTCTCCCTTCATTTCTCTTTCTCTTCCCCACATCCCATTCCCCACCTGCACGGAGCCACCAGAAATCCTACAGAGCATGTGCACTTCATTGTACCTGGGATTTTTGTTACTGCAGCTGCAAGAATTGCATTTAAGAAGGAAAACACACAGAACTGTTTCTAACCTGAAAAAAACCCAGGGCCATCATTGTGTTTTCTTTCTTCTCCCTTTCCTCCTGCCCTGATCAAATTACTCCACCGGATTCTTAATCTGAATGACCTGCTGCAAATCCCTCCTATTCCCAGAAAACAAGCAGCAACAGGGAAGAATTTGAGGGAGTCCTTATCAACATTTCTAAACACTCCTGTAGTCCCACACCTAATCCAGTCAAATAAAGCAGGTCACCTGCTATAATTTCTTGCTTGCTTGCTATTAATAGACTTCTTTCTTTTGTCCTTAATTAAGGACAGAGGTGTCTAAGCAGGAGGTATATTTATGCACCAGAAAAATAAAAATAATTCTCTCCCACTCTTCTTTTGATGTTCATCACCATCCAGGCTTTACCCTAACTGCAGCTGTTTTTTCCTATCGTTTCCTCTGCCTTCCCTGTTATTGGCCATGACACCTGCAGATCCCAGGAACGTCGCCACGACCTTCTGCAAACATCCCGATGGGGACCAGTGCTGGAGGGGAGCGATGGGGATGTCCCCAGGGACACAGCACAAGGTGCTGTGGGGATGGAGGAGGTCTCCAGAGGTGAGGACAAGAGGTTGAGATCTTGATGCAATGGGAAAAGGAGCAAAGGTGCTGCTGTTGGGGTGGAAATCAGCAGTGCACGTGGGAGAGGATTTGGAGAGATGTTGGATAGGTGGTTGGATGTGGTGATTTAGGAAATGGGGAGGGAGCAGGACGCAAGGTATGGACAAGGATGGCAAGTTGGTACAGACAAGAGGGGCTGGGTCTGTAGGAGTGACACAGAATCACAGAATCATTAAAGTTGGAAGAGACCTCCAGGATCATCAAGTCCAACCGCCAACCCAACACCCCCAGGCCTCCTAAACCATGGCCCCAAGTGCCACGGCTACACGGTGTTTGAACCCCCCCAGGGATGGTGACTCCACCACCTCTCTGGGCAGCCTGTTCCAGTGCCTGACCACTCTTGCAGTGAAGACATTTTCCCTAATCTCCAATCTAACCCTCCCCTGGCACAGCTTGAGGCCATTTCCTCTCGTCCTATCCCTTGTGACTTGGGAGAAGAGACCAGCCCCCACCTCACATGACTCTGGCCCAACCTGATGGAGAAGCTGCATTAGAAGGTGTGCTCCCCAGTTGTCCATGGAGGCCTCAGTCTTCCCTTCTGGGGACCTGGCATGGTGATGCCTCTGGTGCCAGAGACACACCTACTTGGGGGGTGGGATGGTCCATCAACTTCCTGACCGGTGATGCCATCCTGAAAGAGAGAAAAGGCAGGAAAAGGGTGGTCAGGAAAAATCCCAGGGAGGAATGGGGAGTAGGATGCTGGAGCTGTCTGAAGACTGATGGGGTGGTCAGGGGCATGCAAGACCCGAAGGCAAAGAAAGACCACAGTGCTGGAGAAAAGGGGTCAGAGGAGGGCCTTGGCTGTATATAATTGACTTCCTTCGAGGTCAGTTTTATCCCACAGACTGGAACATGTCCTTGATCCCTCAGGGACCTGCATAACCCAGGAGAGGTCAGTGCCTGGGCTTGTGTTAAATATAACATTAAGAATAATAATTCATAGGGCTCCTTGCGGCAAGGGCTATTCAGGGGGCTCAGTGCGATGAGAGGTCTCATCCTCTTGAGATGCCAGAGCTGTCTCCGAGCGAAAGATTGTAAGATGAGAAGCTTTTGTGCTATTTCAGCTCGCGCAGAGCTGTCTGGAGGATTAAAACTCCTCCGATGCGACACAAGGCAGGAGAAACCTTAAGAAAAGAGGAGTGCCTGGATCAGCCAGTCAAACCAAACTACCTTTGGGTTTGGACTCTGCAGCTCGGAACTGGCTCAGATGGAGGCACAAACGCTAGGACTGGGCGATGTCCAAGCTGATGCCTCAAGATAAGGACCATTTAAAGCTAAAACAACACAGTATGCTTCCTTCCAGCATGTCCACTCCCTACTTCTGCAACTGGCTTTGATTTGAGAAACAAGCCCAGAGAGAAGTGATAAATTCATCGCCTGTCTTGCAGAAATTTCAGATTTCAGCCTTTTTGGGACTTCTATGGAAATTCCAAATTGGAAAATAGGGTAAAAAATTAAAAGGATAGTGATTTGGTGTTCCCCTCCTACCTGCCTCTTCCCCTGACTGCTTCCCTCATGATCCCTCTCTGATCTCCAGTATTCCTGTTGCAAGAGGCTCTAATCTGGATTTGCCTTACTTAGTGAGTTCAGATCATGAGGCTCAGAAGAAAACCTCTGATGACTGATGAGTACAAAATACAGACTAATTCCCCAGGAAGAGGGAAGCCAAGCAAAATGCTTTTTTTGCCCTTTTGTAGCTCTAGTCCCGCAAAATTGTTTTACTGCCCTGGGCATGGGGTTAAAAGGTTGCTTGCTGTTGCATCAAATGACTAAAAAAATGTGTGGTTTTCTGCTCAGGGAAAGATTTGCTGCTTTTAATTCAATAAAGTCCCAAAATGTGGTATGTTAAACATCCCTCCCTCATGCCGCAGACCCTTTTCCTTTTCAAGAAAGGAAATAAAATTGCAATTGCATCTGAAACCCATCACTTTTCTTTCAAAACTATTTAAAGCATTTAAAAAACACGAGTCTGCCGAGGAATATGGACACTTTTTTGGGGTCATCTCTTAGTTCTGTCTGATTTGAACCCAATGAGCTGCTTTTCTGCATCTCCCACCACCTAAGCTCACCTCTTGACACAGCTTTTCTGGGAGGAACCATCTGATACAGGATTTTGGCAGGCTGCCTTGTTCAGGTTATAACAACCCACCAGTGGAGAAATAACCTGCAATGACCAATGTGCTACACGAGGAAGGAGGGTGTATATTGAATTTAAGGAAATACTGACTATGGTTGATCCATTTTTTAAGCTTGTGCCTACTCTTACTCCTGCCCATGTCCCGTCCCCAGCCCACTCAGAGATGCTAAGCCATTAACTCTGTGCTAGCAACCTGCTAAGCCACCACAACTCTGGGGCATGGGGTGGGTCTCATGTGCTTCAGACAGCGTAAGACCTTCAAAATGCAGTAAAATCAGGTAGTCATGAGCCAGCATTTTGGATGTCGGGATACAGAATAATGCCTGTGAGCTAAAAGGATTCATGTTTTATTAGATCATATGAGGTCAGCAAAAAGCAGCCCAAATATGTTTTCAATGAGCAACTCGAGATGCACTGAAAATTACATATAGAAAACACTATGGAAATGATTTGAAATCACTTGGATTTATGAAATGTTTGCAGAAAATGCACGTGCAGAGAATTATGCATGCACAGAAAAAAACATACGCACAGAAAAAAAAAATAATGCACAGAAAAAATGCTTGCTTAATTCTTGGGGAAGACAGTTTTCTGGGTTACTGATCCGTTCAGATCCCCTAAAATTGAAGGGGAACAAATGCAAGCAAGCAGTGCTTTTGTCTTCACCACTGTCAGCAAGCACAGAACTACTTTGCTTATTGCAAAAAAATGATTCATGGCCAAGGATATGTGTGGATGCTGGAGGAATTCACCTGCCCACCACAGAGTACTTTGAACTGGGAGAACAATGCTGCATTGCCAAGAGCACGTAAACACCACTATAAGATTCTTCCACCGACGGGATACCATAAGGTCAGGATTTTCAGAAGTGTTTACAAAGTGCTTAGCTTAAAGGAGATCCTTTAAGCTGCTGCATGGTGGGATCTCCTAGCAAGGCTAAGCACCTCATTCTACTCATCAGCAACCCAAAATCTTGACTTGAGAGACTCAGTATCACTATGTGCTCACTCCCTGAGGTCACAGTGTGTCCCTCAGATGACCGAATGAGCTCGGTTATGGGTTTTTCCATGCTGTATTTTATAGTAGTCCCATGACATTACCTACAAATCCCACGGTGTGCCTTGCTTCCAAGAACTGCCAAGCACTTTACGAGTAAATACAATCCATAATCCCCGGAAAGGTGGAGCGGGAGCTCCTTTAACCCCTCGGTTGATGCTGGGCTCCTGTCAACCTGAGACCGTGAGCATCACAGGGCCAGAGAGCAAGAATAAGCATGACCCTGTGGCCCAAATCCCTGGTACATCTAGACTGAACTGATCTGCTCCAGGTTGCAGGAAGTCCATAGCAAATCTGAGACCTGAATCCCCCATCCCATGTCCTGGGGTCTTAACTGCAACACTGCCTGTCCTCTTATAGTTAAGCCCTGAAGACAAGATTGGGGGCAGATATCTGACCCATTTCAACCACCTTTTGCAACCACCAATGCATCCTTTTAAATGTCCTCTGCTCGATGCTGCTCCTGTCCAACTGCTGTTTTAAGGTCTCATCCTGGCAGCAGCCGGACAGCCTGGCTCCCATGATTGCCAAAGGCTTTCCAGGATTCAGGGGTGCCCAGTCTGCAAAGCCCTGACAAATAAACCAGAGAGGTGGGACGAACACTTTTCCAGGTCCTCTGGGTCTCTGGATCTTACCTCCTTACAGGAAGGAGCCCTGAAAGAGACAGAGAGAGGTTTTCTCTTCCAAGCACTCATGCAAGTGATGGTGTGTCCCAGCACCAGTCACACCAGCACCACCAGCTCCTCCAGCTATTAATTACCCATGGCCAATGCCAGGAACATCCTGGGTGTTTGCCTGTAGAAGTGATGAGTAACCCCTAACGATAGCAGGAGCTGATTGAATCAGAGGAGCCATCCCATGTTCTGTACTTGCCTTTAGGATTGAAGTGCACAACACGCTCTATCTTCCAGTCGTCATTGTATCAGCAAGAAGGGGCCTCTGTATGAACACAGCCAATCATGGATTATTTTATATGTGAACCCAGAAAATGTCTTGGGTCTTCTTAAGTCATTATGAGACATCCTGTGGCTCTACAGATCACACATTGTGGTTAAAGATGGGGTGAAAATTTAAGCAGTATCTTGAAGTTGTGTTTTGTATAATTATTCTGAGAGAAGATTCCTTACCAAATAATCCTGTGGAGAAAGTATCCTAGAGGCATATATGTAAATCCTATAAAAAGGCAAGCTCCTGGGTGTAAAGCTGGTTAGAGCAGGATCAGCAAATCCCCTTCTCCCATGGGAGCAGCGCTGTCCTCTGAGGATGTCTTTGCTCTTCACATGAGCACAGCTATTCTGGCCAAGCTGCACTTGACTGCTCCGAGGACATGCCCATGGAGGCAGGGTTGGAGGCAGGGAATCTGTAGGGTGCTTCATCGCGGCCTGAAGGGGAACAAGTGCGGTCTGATGTTCTCCCTCGTTGACTTTGGTGCTTCAGGGCTTGGTGTCCTCTCCTGGCTCTTTTTTCTGCCACATTTTGTCACTGATGTTGGTTTGCTCCTGGTTTAGGTTCCCATTTCCAATCTCAGCTTGAGTCCTACTTCATGTCTTGGGTATAGGGCTCTAACCATTTATCCAGATGATCATCCTGCCCCAAGACGTTAAGAAATCACTTCTCCAGAGTAAAATGAGCTTCTTGCATAAAGGCACAATAAAGTAGTGTCTGCACACAGGGCTTGTTCAGCCCTGGAAAGTTTGAGTTACTCATCACCTCTCATCTACAGACAAACCCAGGGGCTGCTCCTGGCTTTGGCCTTGAGGCAATCAGCCATTGCACTACAAATCCTCCAAGGACAGAGGGCATCCCACTAGAAAACCGATGGGCTGCACATCGTATGTTACTGACTAAATGTGAGTTGCAGTCACTCCAAGGTAGCCAGGATGGAGGTAATGGCTAAGGTATCTGGAGAATAATCTTCTTTCTAAGAAGATTCTGGGAATTTCTAAGAATTCTTTCTAAATTCTTTAGAATTCTGAAAATAACAACAGAAATGGTAATTTTCTGAATAATGAGGCTCCTCTACTTGTAGTAATTTGTCCCCCCTGAGTTGGAAAATACTCAGAGCTGGAGCAGCCGGTGCTTCAGCCGTTCCCTGATTCCCCAGCCCTGGAGGAGACCTTGGGAGAATGGAATGAAAATCAGAGCAACCTCAGGGCTGCTCTAAGTGAGGGTGGGGATGGGTTTGGCTCACAAACTCTTATGAGGGAAAGAAGCAGAAAAGTACTTTGTGCACCCTGATGATCCTTTCCTGAACACTTCCTGAATCTGCCATCTGCATTTTTACGTTGCAGGTTTTTTCAGTGATCTGCCACATGAGAAATGCCTTGGCTGAAAATGGACCAGTGTTTTGGGGATGCCCAAGAGCAGACCAACAGCTTTGGGGTATAAATGGGGAGAGGGAAATACTCCTCTAACAGGCCAATTTACAACAGCTCTTTTCTGTTGGAATCACTTTTAGATTCATGGCAGTCCTGATAACACTGTGTTCTCCAACTCCAGAAACTGAGATGATCATCAACATATAGGTACATGCACACACATATATATGTATGCAGACACAAGCACCGATACTGGTATAGGTGATTAAGGAGGTTTTACTGGATCCAGATTAACAACTTAATATTACATTGTCTGCAGAAGTGTGGATTGAGAAGAGGCATGATAATAGAAGACAGCTACAGAGGAGGGAATAATCTTGTCTTCATGTCCACAG
>WEKW01024436.1:584947-636635 GCA_013389905.1 Sula dactylatra
GGGGGGGGCGGGAAGCAATGGGCCTAATTACAGTCAGGAAGATCTGGGTTAGAAACAGATTGGCTGGAAATGTTGTGGCATCTTTAACACAGAGGGTCTTTAAGAGCACGTTAACACCATGCCTGTCTGGTGACATATGACATGGATAGACTTGATCCTCCCTTGAGATAAAGGGCATGGCCCCACCAACCTCTTAATATCCCTTTCCAGCCCTATTTCTCTATGGTTGCAGTGCTGGGAACAGTAATATCATCTGCATTCTCACCTCCACTGCTCTAAGAGGATTTCCCCCAGGATGTGCCTTAGCTAATAGGCTTCGGCAGATCTTTCATGAGGCCAGCTTTAGTGTGACCTGCTAGGAAGTGATCAATACCTCTTCCTTCTTACTGACACTAGTGTCCAATATTTTTGCCCGTTACTAGGTTTCATTGCTTCTACTGCTCTGTGCGGGTCAATACAGAAGAAAGCAAGATGGTAGGAGGCCTCTTTACCAAAATGAAGCTTTCAGTGAAGATCAAAAGTTTATTTCTGGACTTTGGTCCAGAATCCAGGCCCTCAGTGTGGGAGGTGAAGGCAGCTGGCTTTGAGGACTTACTGTTGTCTTCATTCCTCCAGCTCTTGGCCCTAGGATTTGGCTCTGTCTTAGGGCTTTTAAAGTTCTGTCCTGGGCTCCAGCTCTCTGAAGACCACAGACAAAGTGTTTGAGGTCCAGATCTCTTTTCTCCCCACACCGATGAGATGTGGGTAGACCATTAACTCAAATGCAACTTCTCCAGCACATGCAGAGCATTTCCAACTTCAACTCTGCCATCACAAAACTCCTCCCAACCACAGGTTGTCATGGTTTTAGCTGGGATAGTTAATTTTCTTCACTGTAGCTGGTATAGTGCTGTGTTTTAGACTTAGTATGAAAATAATGTGATAACACACTGATGGTTTAGTTGTTGCTCGGCAGTGCTTACACTAGTCAAGGACTTTTCCAGCTTCCCATGCTCTGCCAGGGGCACAAGAAGCCGGGAGGGGAGGGGATACAACCAAGAGAGCTGATCTGAATTGGCCAAAGGGATATTCCATATCATGTGACATCATGCCCAGTATATGAACTGGGGGGAGTTGGCCGGGGGGGCAGCGATCGCGGCTCAGGGACTGGCGGTGTCGGCCAGCGGGTGGTGAGCGGTTGCAGCTCTTGTGGGTTTTTTTTCCCTTTTCCCTTTATTCCCTGGGTTTCGTTTTATTCTCTCTCATTATTTCTTTTCATCATTATTATTATTATTATTATTATTATTATTATTATTTTATTATTATTATTATTATTATTATTATTATCATTACCATTACCATTACCATTACCATTACTATTCTTACTATTTTATCTTAATTATTAAACTGTTCTTATCTCAACCCACGGGTTTTCTTGCTTTTGCTCCTCCGATTCTCTCCCCGTCCCGCAGTGGTGGGGGGAGTGAGCGAGCGGCTGTGTGGTGCTTAGTTGCTGACTGGGGCTAAACCACAACACAGGTTAAGAAGATAGAATAGTTTTATTGGTTCAGAGCAAAGGTCCAGCTACTTCAGTAGCGTTTCTCCATTGGCGACCAACAGCAGATGCCTGGGAAGAACGGGACGAGCACAATGCAAAGGTCCTCCGTAACACTTTCCCAGCTCCCAGCAGTTTGTAGTCTGGGTCTTCTTGGCCAGGTGATATCTTTGTATTTAGCAGTAAATCACTGAATATTTTTGTCCAGTTCCCTTTGAAGATTTTTTCCAAACCTTTCATCTTCACAGCTGATATTATTTCCAAAGTTAGAAACTTTCACACATCTGGACTTCAAATTTGTTTCACCACATGGGAAAGAGAGTCCTTGTGGGTAGTCCTGTGAAAAGGTCAGCTCTTTCTTAGCATTGGATAAAAAAAGCAAATAGGATAAGAATTATTAGGAAAGGAAAAAAGAATGAAAAAGAAAGCATCTCTGCACAACTGAATAAACTAATGATGTGAGTTAATATTCAAACAATGAGTGAAGTTCAGATCTGAGGAGGACAAAAAAGGATAATCAGAGCTACAAACCTCTTCCATAGATGGAGGCACAGGGTAGAAGTCTTCAACCTGGGAAAGAGATGATGGAGGGGATGGCAGCAGCAGTCTGTGAAACTCTGAATGGAGAGCAGAAGATGGTGAAGTGATTGTTTCTTGGAGCTCAGAAAATGGGGAACATCCACAGAAATCTTTGGGCAGACAGGTTTGGAGCAATCCCAAAAGAAGTTTTGCTTTGTTTTCCCTTTTTCCAGAGCACACTGTCAGCAGAAGTTGGGGTGGCCAAAAGCATGTAGGTTCAAGTGCATGTCAATACTGCACAACAGTATCAATTTAAATTCTCAGTTTCCAGTCATCTGTCCTCTATCCTATCCATGCAAGAGCAAACAACTTCTTCATATACACAGGACCTCAGATGGGTAGCCTGAAATCCTACCCAAATAATGAGAAGTGGAAGAGAAGTAGCCAAGTAAAATTTTAAATGCCCATAGCAGAGCAAAGGGGAAAGAAAATATCTGGGAAATATCATGAAATCCACAGGCTTTATGATCTTCCACACCTCACAGGCCTTCATCTTTCACTCAGTTGCCCCTACGTTTAAACCTGTAATGTGTATTTGTCCCTGAAGACCTTCCAGAAAGGTTTGGGAATCCCAGCAGAGAGCTACTGCCTGTGGGAACTGGACCAAGTGGAGAGCATTTTTTGATTGTGAGGGAGAAGGAAGCCATGCCCAGGGTGGAAAGGATCTGGTGGTGGAGAAGACAATGTTTTCAGTAAAGACCTTTCTGCTGACCCCAGCAGGGACTATATCTGGGCTGACAAATACGGGTGGCCACGCTCTTCCTTGTTTTACTGCTGTGCCACCTCTCCCGCTGCTGCTCCAGCCATGCCCAGCCCTAAAATTTGGCAAGGGAGAACCAGCAGCACCTCTTGGCATCATTAGTGTCATGTACCAGGGCAGCAGTGACCTCTGTGCTGCACACATATTCTCAGCTAGACGTGAAATCCATCCTGTCTCAGTCCTCGGCCAAAGGATGTGGACATCCCAGACGCGAGGAGGTCTGATACAACAGGATTGCAAGTGTTTCTACAAGGGAGCTGATGCCAACTAGACTGGCAGGTTAAGAAGGAACAAGAGGGGAAATCGAGACTAACAGGGATGGCCACCAAAAGAGGAGATGAGGCTGCAGGGACTGCTGGGTCACAGGACTAACGTGGAGAGGACTCTGCTTTATCTGTGTTATTTTCACTTTCTGAGGAAGGGAACAAGTTTTATACTAAATATCTGTGAAATCTGGTCATCACCTCTTTACTTCTCATTTTTAAGTAAGAATTTAGCAATTCTGCCTGCGTGCTTTAAAATAATCAGTAATTTCAACTTGATTGCTTTAAAGTAACTGTAATTTCAACTTGCTTGGCTTATTTCTTCCTAGATCAATATTATTCCTTCTCCCTCTCTCTGTATTTCTATACGTATTCATAGAAACCCTTCTTAGACACTCCAGCATTGTAGGATGAGATGAAGAGCCATTTAGAGGCTCTGTAGAGAGTAAAGACAACCTAAGCTGACCAGATCAGGTTTTGTCCTTCAGCTTATCGATGCCACCAATGAATAACACCCTTATACTGCATTTCCTGGCCTGATCCTGCAGCTGTGGGGTGCACAGAGAGCATTTGCAGACACAGTCTTGCTGCAGTCAACGTGACTCCCTGGGTGAGTAAAGGGTTGCAAGACTGGGTCTGTCTGGTGCCTGCTGCCCACACGCGTCTATGGAACAACTCTGCTGGGACCTGCAGGGGTTGTGCAATGAGGCTGGTACCTTTTCCCTGCAGACTTTGTTAATTCTGAGTTGTTTTATATTTTGCTGTGATGC
The DNA here is from genome assembly GCA_013389905.1 of Sula dactylatra. NCBI lineage: Eukaryota > Metazoa > Chordata > Aves > Suliformes > Sulidae > Sula > Sula dactylatra. The sequence continues at coordinate 588,854 of WEKW01024436.1, forward strand.
AACCCCCTAAATTTAACACCATGGGGGACTGAGGCACCTCTAGTCCATTGATCCATCACACATGATCTCTACATAGAGCCCTGCAATTGCAGGACTGTCAAGAATATTGCAGAAATGATGTGCTTTTCATAGCACATGAATTGCAAGCTCTTCTAACACCGTGGGAGGGCTCAGGTTATTGCTCAGATTGGCTGAGCCAGGAGCAATCAAAAGACAACCTCTTGCAGGAGGTCCGCAAACCCTTTCTACTGTACAACTTGCAGAGTCCTGTGGGGACAGTTTGTTAACTGACTTCCCGAAGAAGGAGATGAGTTTCTATTCCAAGATCCTTCTTCATGCATCAGGGGGAGGCATTTTCAACCGTGCGTGGATTCTGGAGATGTGCTTTGAAATTCAAGAGCAAATGTAAAATATCCAAGCATGCACGAGAGCCAAAGTCCCAGAGACAAATGCATTTTAGTAGCAGAGCCCTGCCAAGCAGGGTCTTCTGCTTTCTTAGTGCCTAAGAAGAAACCCCAGTAGCAGGAAGAGCACGAGGAGAAATGTCAGGTAGGTCCCAGGTCTTTGTTCTAGTGGTTTTATGCTTTTCTCTTTGCAGCTATGTTTCCAGTTTTGTAATCAAGAACGTAACTCATTTCCTTGCTAAAATAACCCTCAGTTCAAATTGGTGCTTACTGTTAACTCACATAAAACTGGTGCCTCGTGAGCACACTTGCTCTAAAACAGCAAACTGAAACATTGCAAACAAACCCTAAAACTTCCCTTCAGTTATTTCTGTAGCACAGAGAAGCAAAAACGTCAGCTTTCGGTAGACAGAGGCACTTAGGGCATGAGCATTTGTGCCTTCTCCCAGACCACCGACAGTGATGCTCTCCTGTATTCACAGGGGAGAGCTCTGGGACAGGGTGAAAGGAGGCAAAACTATGTTTGCAAGGCATAATTAGCAAGTACAGGTCTGATTGCAGCTTTTCTCAAAGGCGAATGCTTCTAAATGAGTATCTGCACCAGATCTGTGGCCTCTTTTGGATGTCCTGGTAAATTTAAGATCATTAATTACTGATTTGTGTTGCAGGAGCTTCTCACCCATGGCCCAAGGAGTATCACAACAAGTTTTGAGTCAGTTAGTATTGCAATCCTGCCTTGTAGCTGGTGATAGAAGTTGCAGCCAGACTTAGCCAAGTCAGAAAACCTGTGAAAACATAGAAAAAAAGGTAAAATCTCTGGCAGAAACGGTGCAATTTGCCATAGCAAAGGAGACCAAAGCCCTGATGCTCACATGACGATGCTCACACCCAGCCAGACCTCCAACATGCTTGGTGCTGTGTGAAAGAGCATCCTTTGAAAGGAGACTTGCTTGGTCTGAGACCTCCTGAGTCCCTTTAGTTGGCTCCCAGCCCTTTGTCAGCAGAAACTATTTGGTTCAAGACCTCAAGGGGCAGCTTGGACAGACTAACATGGGCCTCTGAGCTGTGCATAAAACACAGGCAAGTGAATGACAGTGCGTCCCTAAGCCTGTGGGCAAACCTATACCTCATGCAATGGGCGAAATGGTGCAGCACATGTCATGTCCTTCTACTCTTGCACCTTTTGTCATTGCAAAGCAGCTCACACGAGCTCCGCCTTTGCAGACTGAGGACGGGCAGCTCGAGCCAGAGGAAATTCCGGTTGCAATGTTTCAGGGCTGGGATCCCTGCACTGTCATGCCCACCCCCTTTCTCTTTTCATTTGAGAGCCACGTGCTTAGGGTCATCCACGTGCGGTCTTCATCTCCTCTCCTCCCGCTGAGACAAATCTCTGGATGTAGATACGAACACGGTCTTAACACCAAGGCAGCGCCTGTTGGGTCCAAACTGACATCTCCCCATTTGCAATCCTAAGGAGCCCTTTCTTACATCTTAGAAAGATCACAAGTATCCTCCCAATTTCTAAGAAGTACCAGCTTTTCTCTAGCCAAGGGAAGAGACAAGCAGCAGATAACATGGAGCAGAGACCCACCGGCTGGAGGGAGACTGTCTCCAAGGAAACAACCCAAAACCTCTTCTTGTAGAGCAGAGGTACCAAGAATGTATTATGGCTAAGCTTTGAGAAACCAAATACCCATGCAGCAGTGGTTAACTTGCCTCTCTGCCCTGTAGAAAGGTGGTCCCTTCTCACTGGGCTACTGTGCAAGGACAGGGCGCAACTTTGCTTCTTCCCTGCTCCCCTAACAGAAGTCATCCCTTGCTCTGTGCGGGGCTGAAACCCTAAGGGAGCTTGCAGGAGTCTGGAGCAAAGGGAGGATTTCTCCAGCCTCTGCTTTCCTCTGCATGAAGCACACGGGTGCTGCTGCCCAAATGTCCCCAAAGGGCTTGGGAAGGTTTGCTACGGTTGGTAAAATCCTTTGAAGATATAAAGAACCAGAAATGGGCAAATCCATGGGGTGACTCTTGGTTATGTCCATGCAAATTGAGGGTGTCTTGTAGGGTCAGTTTCTCATTTTTTTTGTCTGTTTTTCCTTATCATTTTGGGACTGATGCATCGTGCAGAGGATTTGGGTCCGGAGCTATCCTGCCCGGGGTGGTGGAAAGCCCTCGAGAGGTCAGGCTGGCTGGAAGGTCAGGGACGGACAGACAGCCTCAGCTAATAGCATTACAGCCTTCCTCGCTGGCTCTGGACGAGCCCAGGGGATGGAGGGTGTAAGAGGCTTTCCACAGGGATTCACCTGGCGTGAGAGCTGGGCTCGAGGCAGGGAGGCAAGGAAGAGCACTTGCCTTGGTGTCCTCAGAAATGCATGGTCTGGGTTTCAATGATCACCCCGTCAGGTTTTGTGCCTCCGTTTCCTCACCTGTGGTTGGAGGCTGGTGCTGTCCCAGGGCTGCCTGGTTGCAAACACAGAGGTTTGAGGAGTTCACAGGGAAGCCTTTAGGAAAATGCAGTCTTCTGCACGGGGGAGAGCTGAAAATGTTCATTTTTGAGAAGTATAACACGAGATTAATGTGATACTTCCTAAAAGAACATGGAAGTCTCCCACATTTCAACAAAGGGAAACTATTTTTTCCTACTATATCTGACCAGTCTCCCATGCCTCATTCACCCACACCCTTCTTAACGAAGGAAGCAGACATAATTGAGAAAAACACTAATGTCACCTTTTTTTTTTTTTTTTGGTGTCAATTCTTGTTTTGCAAAAACCTTGCAATTGGATAAAAAGTGGAGCTGGTTAACTGTCTATTACTAATTCTCCAGTGCTCATTCAGCACAGGGACCAAAGTTCTTTAGCCATACAGTTAATTTTTAGGTGCTCTAATTTTAGACTGTAGCTAGGCAGCTATACCCTGACTTGCTGCCAACAGCCAAAATCTCACTTTGCTCGATGACTTGCATAAATCTTCCTATCTGTCTGGTAGGGAAAAGTGAGGGTGGAGCTTTTTATTTTTTTTTAAATTTATTTATGTGTTTTATTTTGGTTGTAATGCCCTCCAGCACAAAGCCCACTGTGAAGTCTCTCTTGCAGTTTTGGCCTGAACTTTACTTCCACTTGTGAAAAAAGGTGTAAGTGCAGCCTAAAAGGACAAGAAATGGCTACATTTCAAAACCTCTGTAATGTTAAATAACTTTTGACTCCAGGAACAAAAAAGCAAGTGCTATGAAAATAGCTGATTCCAGCTTTGGGCTCCAAAGTGGTTGTACAATTAACCAGCGAGTTGCAGAGGACATACTCTTTGCCCCAATACTACCAAAAATAGTGGCTGTGTCTCACTGAACATGAGATGGGGGTTTGCAGCGTTGATGCTCCTACCCCAGACTGCACCTAATATACAGTGAGCCATCGGAAAGGATACAGGACCAGTGTCCTACAGGTGGGCAGAAGAACTGTGGGATGAGCATCGGGGTTTGACCCTCTGCCCTCCCCTTCCCTGCACCGACGGCATGCTCTTCAGTCAAATTTGCTTTTAACACAGTCTGGATGAATGCAAGCTTTGCCACGCTGGCTGAATGCTTGTTCTTTCTTGGTTTCTTTCCTGGGGATGTCCGGATGAAAAAGTCCCAGGGATGTGTTGATGCATGCCCAAGGCGCCCATACTACATGCAGAAATCCCTCTGGAGGAAAGGCTTTGCAAGGCTCTCTCTTGCAAACATCCACTTCCTAAGCAAACTCTTTGAAGGACAAACCTGATAAATACCTGTGAGATAACAGCTCAGGGAGGGGAGGGTGTAAAGCACACTTGGTTGAAAATCAAGCTGTAGGGTGGGGGCTTGGACAAGTCTTTGGCCACATGAGGTGCATCCAGCTCCAGGTGTAAGGGCCAAGCAGTGCAATGACCATGGTGGTGCTCAGACGTCTGCAGGTATCTCTGTACGGGCTCTGCTGAGCTTTTCAGGGGAGGGAGGCATTGCTCTCTGCTCACTCAGCTCTTTCTGGCTCTGGACATGTTGGTGGATGTCTTTGCACCCTGGCAAAATACAAGCCGGCATCACTGGACCGTGCAGATGGCCTTGCCCAGAGTGACTTTCTGCATCTGTAACACATTGTCCTGTTACGCCTCAGTTAGGAAGTGTATGATCCGTGGTTGTTGTCTGCGCAATGAGGGATGGGCCGTGAAGGGTTTGTTGATGGGTTCAGAGATACCCCAGTCGATAATTATTCTGCATGTCTGAAATGTGGCTGGTTCCTGCCCATAGAGAAAAGACTTCTCTGGGCATGGAGCATTGGAAAGGACCGGTCTGGGCTCCTAAAATCATAACACCTAACTCAAAAGCATGGATGGAAAATAGAGTCCAGGCACTGCTGTGCATCTGGCGTGACAAAACGTTTCCCTTCCCACATTAAGGAACAGGACCTGCAGAATCCCACCAGAAGCCACAGCCAGGAAGCGGGAGAGACCAAGGGGAGCTTTGAAGCTGATGAATTCAAGACTAAGGAAAGAGGTGAAGAGCCAAGTGTGGAATTCCTACAGCCACCTAAATCTACAATGCTTCTCCAGAAGGATATGGTAGCTTAGTTCCCCAGCAAGCCTTTGCTTCAGTCTCCCTCTCCATACCCAGGGCTTACACAGCTTTGGGGTTTATTTGAAGCTCTGTAGGGAAGCAGGTGATGTGTGGAGATGTAGGTACACACCTCTTCTCCCTTAGCTTAAAACTCAGGCCCATCACTCGGGCGATGTATGAGCCAACAGCACACTTCCATGAATATTACGTGGACTGCGAACTGTTCCCATCGAGGCAGGAAAAAGGATGGAGAGACAGATGAAGCCTCCCGTGACTTTCCACTACCTCTGTACAAAATGCTAAAAATACCCTCGGGGAAGTGATGGATGGACCTTCGTCAAGGCGGGTGCAGATGACCGAGCAATGTTTCGCCAGCATTGCTGCTCGTGAGTGCCTCTCAAGTGGCACCTTGAGCCTCAGGTTACATTTTGGGCTCATGTGAGCAGTTCCTGGGTTCCCACAGCTGAATTAACTGGCAAAGGAAGAGGACACAAGGCCTTGGAAGGGGGAGCAGAGAGCTCCAGAAGTGAGCATCGTAGGCAATACACAATGCAAAGTAAGCTTGGCCAAAGTCACACTTAGGGCAGGTAGAAAAATAACCGCTGCAAGGAGTCAGAAAGGGTCTTGTTGCTGTTTTTCCTGCTTGGCAATTTGACAAAGCAAATCTTGCTGGCTGGCTGACTTGGGTTCAAACTCCTCGTTAAATCCCAGCTGTTATCGTCTGGTTTGTCGTTTACATCACTGATGATAAGACTTCCATCGCTCCCGGTGAGGGGATGGTTACAGCTCAGAGGAAGACACAGGGATGAAAGCAGAAGTGATCTGGAGGTCCCCGTGATCTGGTGAGAGGTCTTCGGTGGGGCCCAATTTGGCAGCACAAATTTTGTGTGCTTGCAAAATCCTCCAGCTCAACGCAAGGCTTTCCCTTTCCTTGAGGCTGCTCCTCACGCACCACAAGTGGTCTCCAATGTGAGCAGACCTTATTTCTAACCGGAATTCATCGCACTGCAGACATCAGAAGAAATACACAGCGAGCTGTACCTGATCGTGGCACCCAAGCTATGGTCCCTGCCACAGAGTTGGCCCCGTTGTGTTCTTGGTGGGCTCAGGAGGAGAAACTGGGGAGAAAAGGCTCTTTTCAGCTGCTGTGGTTGCAGCCTGTGCAGAAAGAGATGGCTGGATTAATGGACAACTGTGGCAGCTGTAAACCCTCTCTGTTTTTAAGGCTTGTGTCAGTCCTGGAAACAAAAATCTACTAAAAATAATACTGCCTGGAAAGAGAAAACTTGAAAGTCCATAAACAGAGGGTTAACCACAGGCAGGGAAATGACTCTATGTTTTTAAGTGAGAGAAGGAGAATTACAAAGACAGATAAGCTCAGCTTGAGGGCGTGCTAAACATGCCTGCCGACATGCCAAATACAGGCAGTTCCATACATGCATCTAAACATATGGCCCCTGGGAACACTGGTGCTTTGAAAATAGGGCATTTTTGGTTGCTAAACAACCTTATAGAAGCAAAGCTACAGAGCTGTACACCAACAGCTGACTCAAGGTACTGCAAACCCGCCTCCACGCCTTACAAACACGCCTTACAAACAGTTCTCAAACTTTAATGAAGAAGGGGGAAGAGAAAAATAAATGTGTCCTCAAAAGCTCTACTCGATAGGCACCACCGTAAAAATTCAGTACGTGCATTAAAAAAAAAAATGGGACTGCGTAAGGGTGCGTTGCTGCTTTGTTGTGAGATTCAGTTGCTGCTAAAAAGCCAGAAATAAAGGAGTCTAAAATTATTGTGAACTGTTCTTGGCTGCAGAGAGCTGGAAGAGTGGCTCCTGCCCATGTTATTCTGTTCATAACCCGTGTTTCTCAGGCTCAGGTGAAGTAATAGTAGGGTATTTGAAAGGATGTTATTGTTCAAGAATAATCGTGCCAGACACACGGGTTAATAATAGACAGGGTCGTTTATCTCCCGCGCCAAGGTAAGCACCGAGCAAAACAAACCACAGGCATTTCTATTGAACCGGCATCGCCGTGCGCGGCTTCTCAGTGGGAAAAAACATCCTTGCAGGGAAGAGAAGCAAGATATTTCTAACCTTTATTTGGGACTGTTTTCTGATTTTCAGTGAGCTGAACGGGACAGGAGAAAAAAGTCACAGGAGAAGTACTGGTAAAACAAGTGAGACGGGAGCTGGGTGGGAGCCAGTTCCCTGCTGCTGCTCAGGTCGCGTGAAGGCAGAGGCTGCCCAGGGCTCAGCCGTGTCATCACGGATCTGGGCTCAACTTTTCCTTCCTCCCGAGAAAAGTGGTGTCGCAATTTGCACCTGCAAGTCACGCGTTCAAGCTGCCGCTCACGCTCGGGCTACGGTGGTAGCGGTTTTACTCCTCCAGGTTGCAATACTCCATGAAGCACTGAGGGGTTTTTATTATTAATTTTTAAAATTTGTTTTATTAATGCGTCCTCCCAGGCTGGAACCCCACTGCAGCAAACGGAGCGAGAAGATGATCAGGATTCAGAGAATTTGCACCCAAAATGTATGAAAAAGTGGGTGCAGGTCAATAGAAGGATGATGGATCTGGACAGATGATGGTCCTGGCACACTGACATTTTTCTATCCACTTATCTCATGCTGTCACAACCTGGTAGTGTAATTTTTTGCAGGTTTTTATTCTGGTTATGATACAAAGAACTACCTCAGTCCTTACTTTGCTTGCAGGTAACTCTAAGTCAACAGGGGACACAGGCAGGAGACCATTCCCCTTTCACTCAGCGGTATTTTAGTGGTGATTTATTTTTGTTCTGGGTTCCCTTTTGGAGGTCTTATCCAAAAGCTGTTGGGCAAGACCCTTTCTTCAGACAGGCTCTTGCAATTTTCCTTTTTTATATATATTTCAACAGGCCACTACAACTGTTGGAAGGCAGCCATTTGGCCAAATGGGGAGCAAACAAGTCCTGGTGCCAGTTTGACTCAAAAAGATGGGTATGAGAATGCCTCAGGGGACATATAAAAAAATAAATCACTCTTTCACCTCTGAATCTCTGATTTAAGCTCTCCACAGCTGAAAGTATGATTTTTTTTGTTTTGCGAAACACTGGTGGACAGGCTTCTCTGGGCCAAAAAATGGATGGGTTTTTTTGTTCCTGTTGCAACAGGAAAAAACTGCTGGCTCAGCAAGGCACGATCCTGCTCCCACCCTAAAAACCAGGCAAAAGTTGAAGGGATTTTGGGGGTGTTTCGGTGGTGATTGCTACCTCTCCTCTGCATTGGGGAGCTCTGCATGTTTGTTGCTTTCAATGGGGTTTTCCTTGAGGGATCTCAAAGTGCTTCTCAAATGCAGATTCTTTTTTATTTTTTCCAAATTACAGAAGATGAAACTGAGATCAGGAAAGGTGGAGAGGTCTGATCCTTTGCTCGGGGATGTAGCAAAATCCCCCGTTTAACCACAGGGCCAGACATGATCTCATTATGAAGGATCTGGTCCAATGTCATGGGAGCTGGGAAAGATGTATCTGTCCTGATTGGTAAAAATTTATAAAAATCGCTTGGCCAGTGCAGCTACATTAAAACCTTGATACAAACCTAAATGACACCTTGTTTCTTACAGAACTCATGAGTAGATCCTTAAACATCTTAGAAGAAAATGAGGCTTGGTCAGTGCTTTGGGCATACCTGCAGGCTATCTTAATGAAAATCAAACTTAATGAAACCATTAAAGCTTCTGTCAATAAAATTCCTGAAGTTTTCTCTATTCTACCTTTTCTCTTCATTTCATGATGCTTTTAGGACCCCAGATCTCCCAAATCCCACCGGGGAACCTGAAGAGTGGGATGGGAAAGCATCTGAGCAAGAAGGGGACCACTGCGTCTTAAATTGCCCATCAGTGGTGGGGGTTTGGGGGGATTTTCCCCCACCCTGCGACAGGGGGAAGGAAATCAGGGAGGGGAACACCTTGCAGAGGGTGTGTGGGTGCCCCCTTGCCTTGTCTCAACCCCCCCAAATCCCCATCCCAGGCAGCAAGCTGCATCACCGGCACCAAGAGCTTCCCCCCCACCTCGGGCTGAAGGACCCAGGCGTCCTGCCGGGTCCCGCCCCTCCCCGCCCTCCTCTTCCTCCTCCTCCTCCTCCTCCCCCGGGCTATATAGGGATGCTCGGCGGGTGACTCTCCCACTCGCCGGCTATACAGGGCTGCGGAGCCGGGTCCCCTTCTCCATCCCATGGCCCTGGCTGGGACCTGACCACCCCCCCGCAATGAAGACCATCATCGCTGCCTACTCCGGGGTGCTGCGAGGTACCGGGGGGGTGGGTGGGGGGTAGAGGCGGGNGAAGCAGCACCGAAACGCTCAGCTTTATTTATTATATTCCCTTTCTTCTTCCTGCTTGCAGGAGTGGTTGTTTAAGGGAGGGAAGGAGGGGAAAAAGCAGTATGCAATGGCGGGGAGGCTGCAGCTTTTCTTAGGGGTGAGGATTACAGCTCTCTCTGCAAGGTTTTTTGCTTTTTAGCGAGCTTAGAGGGTCGAGCTGCTTTCCTGAAGCTGTTGCAAACGGCTCTGGTTTATCTAAGTTTGCACCCTGGCAAAATGTGGGTGTGTGGCATTTGCTTAAAAATGAGCCACTCCCACCCCCCCTTGTGATAGTAGGAAGGAAAGCGTACTGGTTTTATCAACACTGCATGGCTGGTACAACCCACTGCTTGCAGCCCTGTTTTGTAGTATAGTATTCCCCACACCTACACCAACAGGGACGGGGGGAAAGCATTGCCGTTTATTGTTGTTTTGTAATGGGGAGTTGAAGATTCAGTATGAAAGCAAAGTTCTATGTTGGGAAGTAGAGCAGAGTTTGCTTTTACAACCTTCCGTGCTGCTCAGTGGCTTCCTCAGTGAGAGGAGCAGGTTGGGTATCAGTGGCTGACTCCCTTCATGGGCAGAGCTGTTGCAGATGCTGCACGCTTCCTGTTGCAGGCTGAAACACGTAGGTTGAAGATGTTGGAGAGACAAGATGGGAAATCCCACATTGCAAGCTCCCTTGCGTGCTTGCAAAAGCAGCTCTAGGCTTCTCGCAGGGATACATTCAACAAGTCTAAATATTTGCTTGATAGAGCCTTGTACTCCTCCTGCAAGGGTGCTTGTCTAGAGAAGTGTCAGGACTTGCAAATAGTGGGGGTTTTGCAGGAAAATGCACTCGGACAACAATTTACCCCGTGCCTTGTGGAGGGTCCTTGAGTGATTGCTCTGTGTTGCAAAAGGCTTTCTGCCCTGAAAAAGCAAACTGATAATTCCTTCTGGGATGAAGAGACCTGTGAAATGGCTTGTTAATCAAGTAAATCTTTAGCAGAGCTAAGAGGACCTAAACGTGGTGCGTTAACCCCTAAGCTTTTGCTTTCGCACCATGTCCTGCCCAGACCTGCATGTAGAGCTGTTGGTGCTCATCTCCACCAGAAAGATGTGGCACCTGCTGATATTAGATGGGTCTGTAGGATCAGTTGTGAACCGGTTGGTGAAATGATCCCATGTGTTTCCCACGCTCAGCTCTGGTCCTTAACGTAACTTAGCTTGCTTATACAGCTAGCAAGATGCCAAGTGATGTTTTGAGTTGAGAGAGATCACTTGAATTAACAGCATGTGAACTGCTCAATTGAGAGTTAACTGCAAACCAAGTACAGACAATAAATCATTCAGGAGACCTATAAAATATGTAGGGCTGACCCGAAACCTCAGTGGCCACCTTGTTGGCACTGGCATGTTAGTGATGAATCTAGGACACGTGCATAATTCAAAATGGAGTGTGGTTTAGGGACAGTGATTGGCCTCATCTCTAGATAATCCTGCTTAGTGATGGAAAGCTGTCTTAACTCTTTGCAGGTCGGTTTTCCTCTGAGGCACCTCGTGGGGGTCCTGCAGTGATATTTGTGTTTCCTTACTCATTTCTTCATGTGCTTCTCCCTGGGGAGATGGGAGATGTTGCCTTGGCGACTGCAGCATCCACCAACGCAACCCCTTGCCAGTTCTGTAGCCTGCCATGGGCAACAAAATGCAGGACCAGCTTCAAAGCCTGCATTGTTCAAAGCAAAAGCCAGGTGTCTGCCAGAGGAGCTCAGACTCTGGCGGGGCTTTGGGGAGGATGATGTGGGACCCCGCAGATCAAAGATGGGCGGAGGTGACGTGGTGCAGTGGTTCACGCATGGGACGTCATGTGCTGCTTGATCATGTTGGATAACTTCCCCCACTACATAGGGTATTTAGAGCAAACCCACTAGACTTTTTTCTACCTTCCTGAACGTCTTTTCCAAGTATCTTGCCTGTGTGAAGGGCTGACTCTTGTGGGGTGAGAGTCTGAATGGCTCAGATTGTCCTTTAGTCTCCACTTGTCTTGTTTCACTGGCATCTGGCTTTGTCGCAGTGCTTGTGAATTTGGCTGAAAGTCCGATCCTATTTAAAAACAAGCAAAAAAAGAAAGGCGTGGATGTCTGCCTCTCTATCTGTCCCTGTGTGTATGCAGGGGAACTTTCTTGGTCACCGGCCCAGTATTGCAAATATCAGAGCAGACCTTGGACAAATGCCTAGGGCTGGATGATGCTTTGAGACAATTTGGTTGGGTAGGAGGGGTTGTCATCTCCTCATCTTGACCTGACCCACTTTGGCCACAGGCTGTCCAGGCACTCTCCTCCTTGTGTTTGGCACAGCAGCAAGAAGGTGCCCCACTCTCCTGAGGAAGGATGCTAGTGTGGCCAGAGCATTTAAGGGCTGTCATTCACTGAAGTATCTTTTCTCAACTTGTTTCATCTTACAGAAGCTCCTTCTCTGCTTTGTTTTGGCTGGACTGGGGCTAAAAGCTTTGGGTAATACTGAACTTCTGCAATGTGGAACAAAACTGTGGACAGGTTTGGTGTGGGGAAGATGATTTCACTCAGCTTTACCTCGGAGTTAATATTATGCTGAAGTTTGGCAGACCTCATTTCTGCTTTGGGGGAGAGCTGGGGGCTCCTGTTTTGGGAGTACAACATCATTGCTAGCTGTGTTGTAGTGTCTCCTCTTGACAAAACTGCCTGGGAGGTATAGGTCTGGACTTGCTTAAGACTGAGCCCTTCTTGTAGAGCTCCTACACTCCTGCCCTGGGTGCATTGAGGAGATGCAGTAGGATGGTTCCCTTTCTCTTGTCCAGAGCTATTTAGTCTGCTGACTTAAATCTAAAATTGTTGACCAGTCTAGGACAGCTTGGTCTACCCTCATGGTTATCTCACTTTAACCCACATAAAACCATGACTGTCGTGACTGAAGGCCAGATTCAGTGCTGCAAGTAAATGCAGATCTACCACGAGATAAATGTCATAATAAATTCGCGTATTTGCTATGCAGAATCCCAGCTCCTTTCTAATGGGACTGAAATAAATGTTGTTGTCACATGTCCTTGTTCACTATGTTGTTGACCTCCAGTCATAGGCATTCTTAACTGCAGCTAATATGGGATTATTAAGTAGTCTCCTGGGGCGTAAGCAAAGTGCTATACAGCTGTGTTCAGGGCAGGATAGCTATACCCCACGCTGGTAATTCGTTATTCTCTAACAAATGATTCACTATCTAGTACCACTAACAACGAAGCTGGAAGCAGAGAGAGCTTATGCACCGCATCATCGTAAAACTAGACACAGAAAAACTTGTGTTGCTTCAGGGGCTTTGCAGATGTCACGTTTAAGGCAGCAGCTTACCGTGTAGACTCCTGCTCTTGGGTGGGAGGCTGAGTCCCCACAAGTATCCTAGTACCAGTCTGTTTAATCTAGTTTTGTTATGCCTCCAATGTCAGCTTCTTTGCCGAATATGTAGCTCAAAAAGTCCATTTGCACCTTATTCTTTGGAAGGGCTCAGCTATACTACAACTAACTTGGTTGTCATCTAAAGCTGTCTGGTGCAGTATAATTCTTGGCCAAGAATTAATATGCTAATTGTCTTGAAAAGGTGGCAAATGAAGCTTGGCTTTAACAAGCTTTCAGTGTATTTTTAACTATCTGTAACACTTGTACTTCCTCTCAGCTAATTTATTTGACTGCTTTTTAATTAAGTGCTGTGCATTGGGTTTTCTGGTGTCCAGATGTAAAGTCCTGTCTACTTCCTTTCCTGGGGCCTTTGGGTCTGCCTGCCCACCAAGGTAAATCAAGGTGTTTGACCACTTTATCTGAAACACACTGTGCTGGAAGTGCACCGGGTGCTGTCCCCAGCTGAGTCTCTGTTGCAGGCGCGAGTCAGATGCTTGGTCAAACCTTTCACTGACTCCAGGATTTCCTTGGTAGCATCTCTTGTGCTTGACTCTGACGGCCGCTGGAATTAAATAAGCGTACTAAGCCCATCACCAGTTGGGGACTGCTGGCTAATGTCACTGAGCTGCCTTGGGAGGGTGCAGATGGCTGTTACCACTGAGCAGCAGTGAGGTCTCCTGGAGAAGTCCCTCTTTGTCCTGGCACGTTGCAGCCTTGAGAGCCATGCCTGGCTTAGTGCAGGCAGTATCGCATCAGTGCTCCAGGGCATGAGCTGCAGTGTGAGCTGAGGGGCTCAGGGTCTCCTCTGAGGCCAGGAAAGCTGTTGCTAAGATCTCTGCTGTGTAGACATCTGTTGCTAAGGCTGTGACCCCAAACAGACAAGATGTCCTGTTCTGGAAAAAGTGCCCTAGAAAACAGAGCAACTGGAAAACACTCCAGGGGTTGTGCTGGGTGGCCAGCACATGACAAGCACTGTCTTCAATAGAAGTTGGAGGTCTGTGTTTCTCCAGGATTCAAAATATTTCCTTAAGAAAAGACTGATACAAATGGATACCAAAGGCTGGGTTATAGAGTATCTTTTGCCTCAGAGTTAATCATGGGTATGTTGAATGGGCCTTATTAAACTCGGTTTTTAGGCTAATGTATTCCCTGAAAGTTAGAAATTGTCTTTCCTATGCTTAATTCTCCTTTGGGTTTTTAATATGCTAACAACACTTGGTGTGGGCCTGCAGGTAAGCCCTTAAAAGGAAGGGTTTTCTTTAAAGAACCGAACCCAGGTATCAGTGTTGGGTTATTCTGCTGTGGGCGAGTCCCAAAACAACACACTTCTGTTGACTTGCCAAAGCTCTTCTGCTCTGTCACTGGTAACCGGCCTTGTTCTCCAGAGCATGGAGGGTCTTCCCAAAAATGCCTCCTGGCTGCTGAAGCTCTGCTCTGAAGCTCTATAGCTGACAAGAAAGGAGGCAAGGCTCGCGTGGAGGGTTGAATACACAAAGGGTTAAGTCTGACGTGTTGAACATCAAGCTCAGGAGTGGCTGGAAATGGCTGTCTCAGACTCAGTGCATCAACTGCAGGCTGGGCAATTACAGATTTTAGTGCTGTCTGGTGTGTGCAGGTTGTTGGTACAAAGGAAGACCATGCACAGGTGAGTGCATTTGCCAGGTGACACCTCTGCCCATTCCCACAGTCCTTTCCATTGCCACTGGACTTCTTTTATGTCCTTAACTGGGAATTCAGTATTGCTCAGCCCATGGTAACTACTGGCTTTTTTGGTGTTGAGAATCTTGACCTGTGAAGGATGTTTTTGCTTTCAGCAAATAACTGACCCAGGACACCACTTGTCCTAAGGCAGGTGCTCGGCTGCCTGCTCAGAGCTGTCTGCCAAACCTGTTCCTTCCCTCTGTCTGCAAGAGTTGAACGTTGCTACAAAAAGCTTAATGTGCTTTGGGAGACAACTTGACAGGTTGACTTATGCTATCCAATCCTGGTCTATTTACAGGGCTAGCAATGCCTACAATTTGTTAAAGCATCTAGAAAATGCTGAAGAACAAATTCTCGTCTGGGGGGATAAACAGTTGTTCTTCAGGAGAGAGGATAGGGATTTAGCTGATCCAAGGCTGGAGTGTTGGATTCATCAATCCAAAGATGTTTTGGTAGTGTAACTACAGGTGCTGGAAGGATAAATTACATAGGGCTGGGCTTTTATTATGGGTCATAAATAAACTCTAAGACTTTTGGCTTATTTTAAGGGTTTAGAGATATGGCCAGTGACACCACTATTGCTAGAAGTTTCCTTTAAAGTAGTATCTAGCAGGTCTCAGGCCACACGAGGTCTGACCATGTGCAATTTTGTAAACCAGGCTTTTGGGACAGCAAGTTTCTAGAGCTGCAGCGGAGGCTGCCTCTAGGCTGTAGCCCCTCAGCAGGAACAGCAGATTTCTCTTACCCTTGGACAGGTGACTCCATCTTTAAAAAATGGGGTGGAGTTTATCACCCCACATTTGGGCATTTACTATCAAATGCAAAGAGCTGCAGCATGGGATTTCTGGGTCTTCCTGCTTAGGCACTCTAGTGTTGCAAATCAGTGGTGGTTTAACTCACCAGCAAGTTGCCCCGTTTCACTTCAGAAACTGGAGGGACACCGACAGTATTAAAAGTGAATACAGCAAATACTGTGTTACCTCGCAAAGACCTGCCTTCAACCTGAGCTGCTGCTTCAGCCTGGATTAGTGCTATAGGTTTCGGTTTACTGGCAGTTGCAGTGACATGATCTATCCTTGACCAAACCTTGGTCTGCTTGCAGTAGTTAATGCCTAGCCTATTGCAAGGATTGGTCATTCAGCATAGACTAAGCAGAGCCAAGCGCCTAGGCTACGTGGGCTAGCTCTAGATTGAGGCTGCAGGGTCTGGTGTGGCTCTTGGCTGATGTCCTTTACTAGCAGAAATGCTCAGGAAGGCACGTGGCTGTCGATCCTAGGGTCCATGTGCAGGCTTAATGTTAAATGACATTTAAGAGGGGCAGCAAAGAAGCTGCAAAACTAATACAGTTCTGCAGGTGCAGCTACTGTGCGTTAATCCTATTGCCTAGACTACCAGCAAGGGCAACAGGTAGCAAAGATTGCAGAGATGCTTTGCATATTTAAAGGATGCATTAGTGGAACCTGCTTTGTGGAAACTACCAAAACTCTAGCACCTGCCTGTATCTAGAGAAGAGGCTCTTCTCCATCAGACTTTCATTGGACTAAGCGTGAGCCCTCGCTATGGTATCACCACTAGCAGTGTCAGGTCTTGCCAGCAACAGCAAGGACCAAACCCATTCAATATAAGAGCTGCTGAGCAGCAACACATCCCTTCGAATAACAGGCTGATCCTTAAACAGAAAAGGAAATATGTAAACACACCTCCTGGTTTGTTTATAGGCCAGCAGCTTGATTTGCATTTTAACCAGTTATTGTGGTGTTTGTGAATTAAAGTAATGAAGAGAAGTGAAGGAAAACACACTTGCAAGTGCTGCTTTCTCGAGGTTGTTGAGCACACCAGCAAATGCTGCAGTAGGTGGTTCCTCATATAGAAATCAAGACTTTCACTTCAGTATTTTACTTGGGTCTCTTGCACTTGAATAGCTTAAGTTTCTAAGAGTGGCTTTCAACTCCTTCCCCATTTACAGTTTTAGAAACATTGTGATAGTTTTCCTTACCCTTGGAGCTGTGGATCCCTGGGGTTGTGGGTCGAGGTGTTGCTCTACCAGCCCTTAGGCTGTGTTGTGTAAGGCTGGAGTGCAGAGCTTCCCTTGAATACGCACGTGGGAGTTGTGCAATGGTCCTTGTGAAGGGTGGATGAGCAACCCTGGAGTTCAGATCACAGCCTGGTATGTGCTTGCCTGTGGTTTGGGAAAGCTGATCTTTATCTTATGGTGAACTCATGGGTTTTCCTGTTATCAAACACCAGTTCTAGGAATGGGCAGTTTGAAGCGAGGGGGGGGTGTTAGGATGATGTGTTAATGTCCTCTGCACTTCTCATGGTCAAGTGAATAGAGGCTTGCTCATGTGGGAACTGATGTTACCCATTAATCCCCTCCAGCATCCCCAAAACAGCTGGATGTTTGCAGATGGCAACCCTTCCCCTTCCAGGATGCCTAAACTCATGGGAAACACTAGTCTTTGACAAGCCTTGCTCTAAAAGCAAATGGCATGAATGTTGATTTTTAAAACCTTGTATTTGAAAGGAAAATTTGTTATCTTTGCTCAGTATGCAAGTGTAACTTTACTAATTTTTTTTTTTTCTTAGGCACAGGATCAAGCATTCTTTCTGCTCTGCAGGATTTGTTCTGGCTATCTAAATCCAAAGTAGAGAAACAACTCCAGATCATCTCTGTGCTGCAATGGGTTCTGACTTTCCTTATCATGGGTAAGTAACCCCTTTTGCCTGAAAGCAAAGGGTTTTTTTCCTTCATTCTAGAAGACTTTTAATGGAAAACAGTTGGACTTGATGATCTTGGAGGTCTTTTCCAACTTTAATGATTCTATTCTATGAAAAATGTTAACTTTTACGCAAGCATTAATTACTGGCTGTGCACTGCAGCAGTTCCTGGGGCGTGGGGATATTGTAATGCACACTTGCATACTTTGATGTTTTGGCAATAAATGACTTTGCCTGGCTCTAGAAAAACATAGGATCTATGGAAAGACCTACCTATGTGTCTACCATACAAGTCAAGACTGAAGCAATTGGAAATCTCTTACCTGACTCACTCATGGGAATGTTTCGAGAGAAGAAATTTCTTAAAAGTAACTGATGCAACTGGTGGCAACAAGAGTTCCTTCCTCTTGGTTTGGCCTCCTTCCAAGAGGTGCCAGAGATGGGCAAGAAGTGTTTGTGTTAGACCAGCAAAACAATAAAGACTGTGTGTCTCTGGGTACTTCTGTTAATGTGAAGCCTCAGGCCACTCTGCCCCATAGTATTGTTGATAATGAAACTGGAGAAAGAGACTGATTGCAGTCAGTCGAGCAAGTCTCTTCCCAATTTAGTTTGTGCTAGAATGGCAAGATCATTTGTGGGTGGAATCTCTGGCACGTGGGTGGGATGGCTGGCGTAGAGCTGGTGTAATGCGTGGAAGATTTGTGTAACTGTGGAAGAAACACCCTTGGTGTGGGATGCAGAGTAATCTTGGTGCTCGTAAAGTCTTGCTCGTGCCTGGTGAAGCAGTTGGCCTACCTGGAGATATTACAGAAGAGAGACCTGGAGGAACCATGAAGGGGAGGCTGAGGTACTTCAAAGCAGGTAGCTTTAGAGGAAGCTGTCTCAGTCCTACGTAAGGGGTTTTTAGCTAAATCCGATTTGATTGAGGATTAATGACATCAGATTGAGACTAACCCTTTGGTATAGAAGGGTCAAAAGGCAAGGGGCTCTTAATGCAAGTGTAAATGCAGACTAAAACCTGATGCAACCTTGTTTTCTTCTCTCTCTTGGACCCGTCCAGGTGTTGCTTGCACTTTAATCCTCATGTACATACTGTGCACAGATTGCTGGGCGATTGCTGCTCTATATTTAGCCTGGCTGGTATTTGACTGGAATACACCAAAGAAAGGTAAATATTGCAGAATAGATCCTTGCTGTTTAAGTGTCCCTGTCCTCATATTTGGACGAAGAAGCACTTCCTTTTAACGGGCCACTTCCCTTCTTAGTGGGACTTGGCTGAATCACTGACCAAAAGCATTATTCAGTGAAGCACACAAATGTCAGCCCTCAGCATAAGCAGTGACTGCAGGTTTTATTGATGCTGAGGGTAATACAAAGTAACAGGCACTAATATGCCGTAGCTGGCTTTTAGCAACATATTTGTAAGGCTTAGGTTCTTCCTGTAAGCCAGAAAGATCTACATAAAAATTCAAGATCTTGCTGTCCTTTCCAGCTCTTGCCAGGTTCAGATTATGGTGTGGCTCCCCTGTGGAGTCAGTGCTGCTGCACATAAAGCAGAAAACTTTATTTCAGAGAACACCCTATAAAAACCAGTTCTGAAAACCCACTACAGCAAGGGCAGCAAGCTTTGATGGTAACTCCTTTCATAGCCCAATTAGCACAATTCTCCATTGCTTCAAGACCACTGAAATCATCTGGGATCTTGACCTTTCCCAAAGGATGAATCTGAGGTTAATGTTGAAGGGTTTCTAACCTGAATTGTCCCATTGCCCAACTACAACAGATTATCAAATCACATCCTACCCTGAATTTGTAGTCAGGCCTTAATTAGCCTGAAGTACCCTGAGGTCCTGAGCATGGATGGTTTCACCTGATTTTAGTGAAAGATGCAGGTGAACCACTTAAAGGAATGAAATTGTTGATTTGTCTAGTGAGACAGCAACCTAGCTGGAGTCCTCTAGGCTTCTTGGTGGGCACCCATGTGGAAAGAGCTTTAAAACCATGATTTTTTTATTTTCATTCTCTTCAGGTGGAAGAAGATCCCAATGGGTCAGAAACTGGGCTATATGGAGGTACTTCAGGGATTATTTTCCAATAAGAGTAAGTAACAGTTTAACTCTGTGCGGTGGGACTTAACTGTTTTAGACTGACTTTCAATAACGCCTGTGGAGATGACGTTGTACCTACACTATATCCATGACACTGACCTGTAAGCAGGACGTGGCTTACTTACCATTGCCATACCACTGCTTGGAGCAGCTGTGGTCATAAAATCTGAAATGCATCACCGGTGATGATATCACGATTTGTAGAAGCTGCTGCTTCTGATGGTCTTATCACCAGACTCCTTGAGGCAATCTGCCCTGTAGCAGTAAGGCTCCCTGTTCATCTCTCCAACTTCTTTTCTGTGCTGTAGCAGTCCTGCGTTGTGCCTAGCCCTATCTCTGTTCCCTCTCGTAAATCCAGCTCAGTTTTGGTCTGTTTTCCAGTTACACCCTAAGGCAGCAGTGTATGGGGTAAGAATAGCTGGGAAACACTCTGCACCGAAAGTCCTACCACTTCACAGGAGGCAGTGAAATCAGCTGTGAAGTCTAGCTGTTTTGGAAGCATGGTTTCCAGCAGTGGGAATAGCTCCAGTTCTCCACCTTGTACCTTGCTCTCCTTGTGCTTGTATTTTCCCCGCTAGTTCAGACATGTTGCAGAGGACAGGGCTGCCAGTCTGCTCTGGGAACCGCAGAATTAGCGGAAGGACTTGGAAGGGAGCAGGGGCCAAATTCAACTAGGAGGGAACTTGATCCTCTTTGGAAGGACACACAGCTGAAAGGACTATTATGTAAGGCTGTTGGCAAGTTTTATTCAGCCTGTGTCAAAAGGAGGGACCTTGCCATGGCTTTTGATGAACCACCCTGCCCTAAGATAGTCCAGCCTCAGAAGGCAGTAGGGAATCCAATTCCAGTAGGAAGCCAAAGTGGCGTAGACTGGATTCCTCCTTTGCTAAGTCACTTGAACTCTCAGGGTGCCTGAACATGCTGCCGGTGAACACTTTGGCCCCATTCTTGCTGCTATCAACAGGTAATTCTTGGCAAATGTACGTGTACATGGAAAAATTCATTTTCTATTATTAAAGGGTCTCTGATGCGTTGTCCTCTAATACCAAGTCCTCAGTACTGCAACAAACCCCACCTTCTTGATATTCCTGAAGGCTAAAACAGGATAGTTTCTCCTGGGGACTTGATTCAAGAGGGTCTCCAGTAATGGCTGGTCTCCTTGTTTCAGCTCTCCTTTGATGGCATATTTAGCTCCTGTCTTCACAGAAACATGCCCTGCACCAGCCATGCGGGGCAGATCCACTGTAGGGATTAGAAGCTTGTCAAACAGGCGAGTTGTTCAAGTAGGTTTAGAGATGAGATTGGGTAGATAAACTGACCTTCTCTGCTCTAGGTACATACTTGCTAGTTCCTGCGGTCCATTTGCAAGAACCCGTTATGGTTGTAATTCCTTGTCACTAAGCGGGTCGAGTTGTGCAGGGTGTACAGAGCCCATTGGTAGGTGATATGCAAAGGGCAGCACATGAGAGTTGACAGCCGTGGGATAACTCCTGCACCTGCTGTGGGGGACCAGCCAGCTGGCTGCGTGTCTGTTGAAACCTGCTACAGGAATCATGGGGCTGCGAGGTGCTAGAGGTGGTTGTCTGCAATTCTGGGCATGAATATTATCTCTTATAAGGAGTGGTACCAACCACCAGAACAGCTTGGGCTTGAACTTGTTAAGAGCATGGGAACTCCTTGGACAAACTATTTACCTCTCTTCAGTCAAGGGGGAGACTGGTCTAGAGATGGCCACTCATTTGCATCCCCTGTCTGCAAAATCCACCTTGTCTGGGTCCTGAACTGTGTAATGGCTTAGCAGAGCTTGGTTTGTCTCCCTGGCTCATGGTTTGTTGGGGTAGTCATCTGCTGCACTGCGTCCCGAGCCATGTGCCCACTGAGCACCGCAAGGGCAGATCACACTGGTGACAATCTCAACAGTAGCACTCGTAACGCTAAACTCAGCTTTTGCAAGCTCTGCACATACAGCTGTGCAGGCTGCATCCATATCACATAGGTACCACCTGCATTAGGATATTAACTCAGTTTTACTCCTATTCCAGGAAACGAATAGAAAGAAGTTTTGCAGATTTTTCCAAAAACCCTAAGGTCACCTTTCCAGGAATGGGGACCCAAATCCCAGTGGGTGACAGTTGTAGCACCAAAAACTTGGGAGGGGAGGCCTCTTTGTATAATGTCCTCAGTGGCTGCAGATCTGAAGGCCAGGGTTTCCTTGTACTTGGCTGGTGTGCTCAGTCTTGAGGATGCAGGATGGGCTCAGTCTTGGCTGGATCTGGCCAGACTGAAATGCCACCAGTATCTGCCTCCGGCAAAGCTGTGTGCTAGAACTTGTGGCTAGGTCTGCTGCATCCCTCCACAGCTCTCCCTGCTGGCATCAGGCTTCCTTTCTCAGAGGAGCTGCATGAGAAGCAGGCTCTGCTCTGTTACTTACGCTGATTAGGCTTGGTCTCCACCTGAGTCAACAGTGCCTCCCATCCTGAAACACCAGTAGGACTATTGTATCTCAATCTGGAGATACCAGATCATGTTTTGTAATACCAGCCTGGATCTGGCTCAATTTTTCAGCATGAGCAGAGGTTGTTCCCATTCACTGGGTCTTCATGCAGCTGCTCTGACAGTAATAAGCTATTTTAGGGCACTAGAGGCTTAAGTTTGTCTGCTGCTTAGTGGCTGGCCTTGCAAATAATGCTTTAAGCTAAGCAGTGCATGAAGCAGCTGAGGTAACTTCCAGTGAGCTAAATCCTGGTGCTAAAGTGCCAAGCGAGACCTGAGCTTTTGCAGGTGTGAGCACGGTGCTGTGTGCCCGACTGGACTCAACCCTGCTGCTGCTGCAGAGGCAGGCAAGGTCCCAGCAGCCTCCTGAGCACATCCTGCTGATCTGAGAGTGTCGTGAGGAGGTTTAGATTGGACATTAGGAACAATTTCTTCATTGCAAGAGTGGTCAGGCCCTGGAACAGGCTGCCCAGAGAGGTGGTGGAGTCACCGTGCCTGGAGGGGTTCAAACACCGTGTAGCCGTGGCACTTGGGGCCATGGTTTAGGAGGCCTGGGGGTGTTGGGTTGGCGGCTGGCCTTGATGATGCTAGAGGTCTTTGCCAACCTTAATGATTCTATGATTCTCCGTGGGGAGTGCCGCAATCTAAAGAAGCCATCACCCGAGCATGTGAGCACAGCTACTGCTTATCTCCATAGGTAATAGCACTTCAGAGAGCAAGGACTGCAGACCTTTGGCTCACCCTTGTCAAGCAGTGAGCATTTCTGGTGTGTGCAGTGAGAGCTTCTCAGTCTCCTGCTGAGATGGGAGAGTCAGAGGTGTGCCAGAACAGGGACTGTTGCAAGACAGTGACTTTTTTTGCAGCGTTTGTCTTGCACTCTGTGGCTTGGCTGGCTTCCTGCTAAAGCCTCTCCTTAGCTGTTGTTGTAGATGATTTACAGAATGGAAGTGGAGGCTTTTTCCTGTGTGTGATGTAATGCAGTGGTACTACTGAGAGCCTGGAGGGGTCTTCAGGTCCTGGCCTGCCTTGTTGGGAAGGTGTGATAACTTCTTCCATAGTGCTACTGGGCACGTTGCAGCTAACAACAATTGTTTGGTTGTTTTGCAAGCTTATGTGCTCACTGCCACTGCTTGGATCCTGCAGGATGAGCTCTAATTTTCCGCTTTCTGCATGCTTCTGTGGTCACTGTGCTGCTCAGCTTGCAGGTAGGCTGAGCACCCACCTGGGCGACTCATTTTCATCCTGCTCTTTGTTGGCTCCTGGTGCTGAGCAGCAGTGTCTCTGCAGTCCCCTTTCTCCACACTTGAATGCGCTACTTACTCATCCTGTTCCTACAAATAAAATTGGCAATACTGTTCTTTGGGCATAGCTGGCACTCAAATATTAACACTAGGTTTTAGTGTAATTGCACTACTTTATTGCTTCTATAGGCAGGCTTAGATCTGAGCAGATGGATGGACCTTTGCTCCTGCTGAAACAGGTTTGGTCTCAGATGGCAGTTAGGAATGGATATGTTAGTGCAGCAGGGTGAAGGTCCAGCCTCAGTCCCAGCTCTGTAATCATCCAGCCGGGATGCAGCAAGGACATGCTGCCCCTTTTTCATCATGGGAGCACTGAGGCTTCAAGGAGCTGAGGGCTGTGTGGGACTGGGGAAGACCTTGAAGGCAAAAGGAAAAACCTGTTGGAGGTTCAGAATAGAATTGTAAAAGTGTTGTCAAATGACAGCTACAGCAATTCCTTAAACCAACCTGATAAGGCAGCACAGCAGCTCAGTGTTTGCTTGTCCAGGGAAAAGGTGCAAGAAAACTAGTATTGAGTGATCAGCCTCCTAAGGAAAGATTCAGTCTTGCTTGAGACTAGAAATAAGTGATCACAGCACTTCAAAAATTCCTGCTTCTAGATTAAATTTAGGCAGATGTGAAGGCTCTGCCTTTGGTGTTGACAGATCAGGGCCCAGGCTGAGTTTATGTATTAGCAGATCCAAGACCTGCACCACTTGCAGATAAGTGCACAAACCTGTCTGATGCCTGGTGGTCTTTGGTTGCCCTGGCTTGACTTGGGTGGAGGAAGACATGTTCACCTTCTGTGAACCCATCTGTCGTGGGGCAACCTGTGGAGGGCAGTGGCAGCCTGCATGGGACCAACTGGGGGAAAGCCCGTATATATGAATGGCCAGGCTGACTCTCAAACCTGTAAATCCCTGTTGTGAGCATTTTACTTTCGTTGAGTCTCCAGTGCTGCTCAGATTTCCCCCGTTCTGCCTTGCCATGGGTGGGGTGTGCAGGTGAGCTGGTCCCCTGCGTACCCCTTGCCTTGCTCCTGCACTACTTGTGCAAGTGGTGTGGGTGAGCGTGGTGGTTACCACCAACCCTACGCCTCCATAACAGGAGGTCTTGGAAAGCAAACACAGAGCAATAAGGCATTGTTTTGGCTGGGGCTCATACAAGGTATGCAAGCAATGGGCTCCACTGGGAACTGGGTGTCCTTGCACATGGTGGAGGGGCTGAAGCAGGGTGCTTGCCATGCCTGGCAGCAGCAGAACAGCATGTCTTCTGTGGGAGAGCAGATGCGTGGCTCTGCCAAGCTCAGCTCACAAATGCCTCATGCTCCAGAGCAACAAGGACAAACAATGTGTTTCAACTGGCAAACTTTTAAAGCAGCTGTGCTTTGTGCAGGTGAAGGATAAGGCTTGGAGCCTGGAAACCACCACCCTGCTCTTACATGAGCTCTGAGGAGTGTTTGCCACTGGTCCAACCAAGCCACGTGTGTCTGTAGCCACCAGGCCTTGAGTCTTTCCTACAACTGAGCAAGAGCTGATGGATGGAGGTGTTGCTTATCATGCCATTGCTTCCCCCCCCCCCCCCCCCCCCCCCCNAGTCTGTAGTCTGGGAGCCCTGTTTGTCCTGTCTGGTCAAGGGACAGCCCTCCTACCCTGGGGAGTGAAAGCAAAGCCATCTACTAGTTGGGCAAGAAGGGAAAGGGGAGAAAGGATGACTTAGTGTGACACAGGCCATGGGGCTTTATGGAGCTGCTGCAACCACAAGCATCTGTACATCCTGGAGCCCTACATGACCTCAAAGCTAAAGGAAGTGAGGAGAGGGGTAGTCAACATACTTAACCCGCTGCTGTGTCATGCCTGTATTGCAGCTGCTGGCTGAAATAGCACAAGTGCTGCAGCCTCATCTAGGGACAGTGGTGGGAACGTGGGGAGGAGGGAATCAAATTTCTGGGCATGTTGCTTCAGTGTGTCGCAATGGCACTTCAGCTCCCTGTAGCGTGATTCAACAAAACGGACTTGCTTGCTTGCCAAAGAACACTTCTTGGCCAAGACAGCGGGGTATGTAACACTGGTGTGACATCCTGGAAATCTGTACTTTTTCCTATAGGACCTGACACGGAGTGACCTTTGCAAATACAATTTGAGGGATGGGGTGCAGTTGTTTAGCACCTCATGCTGAAGGTGCAACTGGGGCTTGGAGGTCCTGCCTTGGTCTAAGAGCTGCTGGGGTGTTGCAGGCAGCAAAAACTGGCACCACTGCAGCCTGAAAAAAATTAAATTTGATCCCTGCTTCTGTAGGGTGATGCAGCAGTCCTGCTGTATGCTTACTCAGACCGCTGGTGATTGCCAGGGGAAGATGTTCTGATACACAGGGTGTTGCTGTTACTTATAGTATCAAAAAAATCGTTTGGCAGTAGTGGTCCCGGAGCATGGTTTGTGCTGTACATGGCTGTTTGCTGTGCAAACAGATAAATAAATGGTTAGGAATATTGCACAACCCCAAACCAATACGATCACTGCTCCTGGAGCACGTCCTGCAGAAATTGGAGTGCTGCTGTGGGTGGCTTGAGGTGTCTTGGTGGCCCTTTGGTATGTAGGCCACAGCAAAACCTCTTAAAAGGAGGGATAGTTTCCAGTGGAAAGCCACCTTTCTGCACATTTTCCCTCTTGGAGGGTGGCCAGCAGGCATATTAAGTGGTTGGGTCTTTTTTCAGGTATTAAGCAAACTTGCTTCTGTTATGGGACACTGAGTTTCATTTTTCTTCCGCTCCTCATACTGGGATGTGAGCCACTAATGTGCTGAGAGAGGGCTTGGAAGGAGGCGTAGCTGTGCCTACAGGGCCATGAAGAACTTGGTTGGTTTGGGCAAGAGGCTTGCAAGAATACCTTTGGGAGGAGTAGAGAGACAAAGGGCACAGGCTACTGCAGCACAAACCCTATTCCTGCTTGGCTGGCAGTCGTCTTGTGTATAAGACCAGCCTGTCTATGCTGCTTCCTCTGCTTGGGGAACTGAAGTCTAAGTGGTTGCTCTTACCACAGCCTCTGAAATCCAGGAGAGCCCATACTCCAGCCCTTAGGCTGCTCTCCCTGGTGGGAAGAGAGACAAAAGCTGGGGATTTTGACTTTTTTCTCCATGTTTTCTTTATTGCCTGAAAATATGTCTTCATGTGAGCTCACTCTCTTCTTTCCTAGCTGGTTAAAACCCACAATCTGCTGACCACCCGGAATTACATTTTTGGGTACCATCCACATGGCATCATGGGCTTGGGTGCCTTTTGCAACTTCAGCACAGAGGCCACGGGTGTCAGCCAGAAATTCCCTGGGATCCGACCATACCTTGCTACCCTGGCTGGGAACTTCAGGATGCCCATTTTGAGGGACTACCTAATGTCTGGCGGTAAGTGCAAGAGCACTTTGTTCCTCCTACTCATGCCCCTGCCTCTGAGCTGTCTTCTCTTTCAAGTGAAGAGCTGTGGCAGAAGCTCACGTAACCACTTCCCTCTGGTAACGTCACACAAACATTGCTTTCATATAGTTGTCTGGAGGAAGTTGTGAATAAATGTGACTAGTCTGGGCTGTGGGGACTGCTGCTTCTCTGCATTCATCCTTACCTCAAGGATGCTCTTGTCCAAAGGTATAGTGAAGATATCTGGCATCTGTAGTGGGTGAGCAAGGTGGAGACGTGGGGAGAAGTTGTCCTAGCTATCATTAGGAGGGACTGGGAGGTAAGGAAGTCACACTAACTGAAAACATAGTGTTCGTTAGCCTTTGGAATGTGACTACCACAGCTAGCTCTGCTCCTGAGCTCGTTGCTGCATGAGCTGTCAAGCATCTAGGTCTTACGGTGATGACAGATGCCCTCTTCACCCAACCACACTTTTAGGTACCTGCCAGGAGTAGGGTGTGGGGTATGGCTTGTTTTCAGCTGTTTAGAAGGGCCCCTTCCCTGAAAAGATGGGTCAGAGGGAATAGGCAGTGATATGAGACATGACATTAGTAGGTCTGTCCTAATGGATTTCAGTATTTCAATGATGGAGGGCTTGTAGGTTATGGCTGGGTGGAGGAAGTGGTGCTGACAGCCTCAGGAAACAGCGCTCTTGCATGACCTGAGTTTCCTTTTCAGAGTAAAGATGCCTGTTGGTTAGGTAGAGATGAAGGAGTAACATCTAAAGACCATGAATTGAACAGTCCAGTACCTTGTTTGCTGTTCTTGGAACAGATTCACCAATAAATGACTTTAAAACAGTTATCTTAATATAGCATTTTGGCTGAATCGTGACACATGGCTGGAGAGAGGATAGGAGTAGCTGTACTTGGCTCTCACTTCCTAGGTTTGACCGTTTCCAAGATTACTGCCTTAATTTGGTGAGGGAGAGGAAAACTAAGTGGATCTGGTGCAGAAAAGGTGTTTGTCCCTGCCTAGGAAGGGCAGTATCAAGCTGGTTTCTATCTTCCTGCACCAGATGGAAGTTGCTGTGACAAGTCCAAATTCCCAAGACAGCAGTGTATGAGAAATTGGGATCTGCTTTCCAGTCTATCATGTGTGTAAACTTATTTCATGTTCTGCTTAAGTTTCCACGCAGCATCAGCCTTTTTATATTAAAAAACAAACAACAAACAAACAAAAACCAAACCAAACCAAAAAAACCCAAACTTGTTCAATCTGCTCAAGGTGACTGGTAGACAAATCTTGTGGCCAGCCAGAGCTGCTTCCCTCTTTGGGAGGAAGGTTGGAGTAGACATTAGCAACATCATTGCTGACAGGGCTGGCTTAGCTGTCCCTCAGCATCACAGTTAAATCAGTGGGAAATTGTTTCCTCTGTACTTAGGATTTAAGCAAGAGTGTAGGTGTGATCTCTTGGACAAAGTTAACTTTCTGAAAGCCATAATTTGTCTTCACTTTCCTATACTGTCACTACAAAGGCTTTAGCATCACTTGGGAAGCGGTGGTAGTTCCCTCAATCCTTTGTTTTGTGGATGAACCATTTCAAGTGAAATCCTAACAAATATTACTGTACCAAGACACATACTTGTTTGGTTTACAACAAACTCTTGCATATTACAGTGTTTTTATAGCCTACTAGAGATTAGATCTACAGCAGGGATCCTCTAAGGTGTGAGGAGATGGCCAGAAAATCCTAGATACTGTGTAAAGGTGCTAAAGAGTGCAATTCAGCAATTGCCACTTGTCTGCATGTCTCATTGCATTTTCTGGAGGAAGGATTTCAGTGCTCAGCGCTGTGACCAACGGTGGTAATCTGCTAATAAGTGTGAAATGGCTGAACATAAAGCCCTGTTAGCCAGGGCTGTGTAGTCAGAGTGAACCTTAGTGTGGAGAATGGGAGAAGTAGGAAGGCTTCTGTCTGTCCTACAGAGCAGTAAGCACAGCCTGAGCGTTTCAAAGGAAGCATGGTCAGAGATGTAGCTGTGCTGAAAGAAATGAATTTTTCATCTTCAAATCGAGCTGATCTGTCTCAAGGCCTGCTCCTCTGGTCTGGAGCTGGGATTAGGTGGTGACCTTGATACCCAGACACACATGAAAGCTTGCAGACTTGCCCTGTATAATCCCACGGGACCCATTCATCATTTAGTTCTTGGTTTAAGTGATGACTACCATGAGATGTGCTGAATCAGCTTCTAAAATTAAATTGTGTAATACTGCCCTTCCTAGTGCAATGACCTTAAGTACTCAACACAGCTCAGACATGTGTGCATTGGAATGTAAATGATGGCATCTCACTTCTCCTTGGCTTATCCTGGCCAAAAATCTGAGGCATGAGCAAGCTCTGACAATAACTGTAGGATAAAACCATGAGTTTCAGGAGCAGAGAGTCAAACTTCTTAGCATTTTCAGAGCAATAGAGTAGAAATTAAAAGGTCCCTCTTTCACTGGGCTGAATGGTAAGATCCCTGGAGTGGGGCCTGATGCTGTAGGGCAGGGATTGTTTTGTAAAGCTGGAGTGGAAGGACTGGTAGTACAGTCCTTTTCCTTCCAGTGTGGGGCAGAGGGAAAGACCTTCCCAGACACCCATCTCAGAGTATGGACTTGCCTGAGCACTCTGTTCCATACATCTCTTCCTTCCCAGGAGAGCAAAGGACTGCACTCTCACCATGTAAGAGCTGAGATGTTAGTTCAGAAAAGAATTTTTTTTAAACTAATTCATAATAGATCTGCCTCTGGAAGGCCTGCCAATTTATTCTTTTTGTGTCACTAAACCATCCTCCTAAAGGAAGACCTATTTCAATACTTGGTTTTGCTGAGGAAATGATCAAATTCAGACTCTCATGCATCAAAATAACACAATTGTTTTGCTTCCCCCCAAAGGATAAACCAGCTCCTGCTGCAACCTTTAGCTGGAGGGAGGATGTCTTAAACAATTGCCTTTGGCATCACTAAGAGCAGAAGAAAATCCTTGCTGAAATCTATTGTTAAGGCAACTTTTTGAGAGCTGGTGTTGGTGGAGTTTGTCTGTGACCAAGTCTAGTGCTGTCCAAGTCTGTTAACTGCTTGTTTAGTTGAGGAACAAGTTGCCTGATAATATACGCAGCCCTCTATGACAACAGGGAAGTTGGACAGCTCAACTTGCAATCAAGGCATGAACTTTTTGCTACAAGTGTAGCTGATGTCTTCAGGATCATCCAGGCTATTTTAATTGTGCAGCTTGACCCTTATGTCTGTCTCTGGGACACGCAGGTATATGTCCTGTGAACCGTGACAGCATAGACTACATCTTGTCCAAGAACGGCAGTGGCAATGCCATCATCATCGTGGTCGGAGGGGCAGCGGAGTCCCTGAACTGCACCCCAGGGAAGAACTCAGTAACGCTGAAAAACCGAAAAGGATTTGTGAAACTGGCTCTACGGCACGGGTAAGAGGCAACCTCAATGCTAGAGCAGTACTGCTGGTGTATAAAAGGTGCTCTCGTCCCCTGAAGCAGCTGATGGCTTGGATGGATCCTCCTTTCTGCAGTCCTGTTGTGTTGTGTGGATATATACTCAGAGCATCAGACACATGAGCCTGTCCTCTGTCTTCTGCCCCTGAGCAGGGGACAGGGGTAAGAAGCTGCTTAAGACAGCAGGAGGTTTCCAGGGCAAGGAGAAGCAGCTGTCAGTAACCTGTGTGGGGCATCACCTATGCAGTCCCTTTGATCTGCAGGGATCCCGTGTGTCTGAAATGGGATGTCCACCAAAAATCAGAGATGGGAATGTATGGGAGCATATTCAATGCCTGACTGGGTAGTGTTTCACAGGCCCACTGCCAGCACAACTCTGTTCTTGCGTGCCTTAAAATTGTATCTACTGTATCATGGCAAGTCTGGCTGACTTATGGTGGTACCTTGTGCTGCAAACAAAGCTCTGGCCAGTAAAATCTGCAAATGTGCAGCCTGAAAGAGTACATGGCAACGTGTGGTGCTGTAGTATTGATTGCAGATCAGAGGTGTGAGGTCCTAACATCTTTCCTTCTTTCTAGCGCGGACTTGGTTCCTGTCTACTCCTTTGGGGAGAATGAAGTGTACAAGCAGGTGATCTTTGACGAGGGTTCCTGGGGAAGATGGGTTCAGAAGAAGTTTCAGAAGCACATTGGCTTTGCTCCATGCATCTTTCATGGCCGTGGCCTCTTCTCCTCCAACACCTGGGGGTTGTTACCTTACCCCAAGCCCATCACTACTGTTGGTAAGGTCTTGGTATAAACATGCTATGTGCTTCTCTGGGTAGTAGCATACCTGAGTCTATGCCATACCCTCACTCTAGCTTCGTCTTGGAGTCTTGACTATAAAACTCTGGTTTCCCCTCTATATAAAACATTCCAGCACAACTGAGAATGAGCTAGAATAGTTTCCGGAGGCTGCAAGCCTCCCATAGTGCTGTACTGCCGGCTAGTTTTGCAAACGAGCTTTTTCTTTTTGGCGGGGTTGGGGGAGGAATGCTGTAGCTGCTACTTTCTCTGGTATTGGATGGCTAAAGTCAGAAGCAGCCTGTCCTCTATACTCCTAGGACTGGCTGTGTGATGCTGTCTTAAAGCCAACCCCAAAATTTGTCTGAGTCTTGCAACCCAAAGCAGTAAGGCTTCGAGGGAGAGAAAAAAGTGCTGCTTTGCTTTTGTGGTGTGTAGAGAGGAATACATGAGAACTGCAGGTTTTAGTCTTGGTTCCTGTTAATTGAGGAGGGATTTATCACTTTGCTGTAAACAGAAGCGAGTGGGACTTCCCAACCACCTTGTGCCGTAGAGGCTCTGCACTGGTGGCATTTGTGTAGCTAAAATGGCATGCTCGCCCTGGTATTGCTGCAGGTGCAATGAGGGTCCTGGTAGTGGGGTAATTGTGCTTCAGAGCCTGGCAAAACTGGGAGGAATTGGGCAAACCTCTGCTGTAATGGCAAGCTGTGCTATGCCAGGGTGGATGTGCTGAACTACCATAGCTGTGGCTATAGAGGACAAATCTCCAGGCTGTGCAGGAGCATTCAACCTAACACGTGGATCCTTCCTTCTCTTTATCAGTTGGGGAGCCCATCACCATCCCCAAAATCGATAATCCATCCCAGAAGGAAGTGGACTTCTACCACAGCATATATGTGGACTCCCTGATTAAACTCTTTGACAAGTATAAGAGCAAATTTGGCCTGCCAGAAGCTGAGGTCTTGGAAGTCAACTGAAAGGACTGGCTCAGCAGCACCTCCTTCTCTCAGAATCAACACATCTTCTCCAAGAGTCCAAGCTGTCATCGTACTTGAAAGCATGTGTGGGTGTATGTGTCTTTCAAAGAAAGTGTTTAAAGTATTGCTAGACCACTTTTAAAAATAAAAAAAAGCCTTTACATTGGATAAATCCCATTACAAATGTCTTTCTGTCCAAAAAAAGCACAACTCCCCATTGCTGTGAGGGTTTGGATGGGGGAAATGATTGCCTTTGTAATCTGCTATATAATGCTGTTGGATTGCCAGCAATGGATTAGAAGCATTCCTACAGCTACTGTACCCACTAGCACAAGCTATTTTGGGAGAGTAGGATCCATCTGGTTTTCAGTCAAAAAGCAGCAGGTCGATTTGACTGGGATGGCAGTATTACGGGTGTGTTGTAGCAGAGCTGTATTGAGACATGCTTACATAGCACTAGGGTATTCCTGCTTTGGAAAAGCCCCGTCCGAAAGCACGAGCAGGCTGCCAAACCCCCTGGTGTGGCACCTACTGTGGGTGGTGCCGGAGACCAAAAGATACGAGTCTGGTGGACCTCGATCCATACAATGTGATGGATGCTTCTGTGGCTGTAATTTCACCACTTGTATTTCTGAATGTCAGTTTAGAAGCAGGTCTGTCCCAGGTGCTGCTTGCACAGAGGCACGTAGCTGGAAATATGGGACGTCTTCATAGCTGCAAAACTCCAAGGACACGTTCTAGGAATGATGGGATGATGCAATCATGAGGCCCCAGTGTTGCAGACCCTGAGGGTAACCTGTAGGGGTAAGTGCAGTGGGACTATTCATGGAAGTGTTTTGGATCCCAAAAGCATTTGGGGAAAGGTAGGAGTAACTTCTGCCCAAAGATGGCTTTTAAATATTCTGTCCAGTGAATGTAAAGGAGTAGCCTTTTCATGCATAGGATCTAAAGTGAGTGACTTTTTAAAGTGTTCATAAAATGTTTACGTGGATGTTAACACTGCTTGTAGTGAGATTTCTTCAGAGTACAAGTGTTTATGTATGAACCTGAAACATTGCACTACTTGCATGTCTGACCTGCCTTTTCAACAGTTCAGCTGAGTGTATTTTGAGCTCCAAAATGTGCCTTTCTCCCATGCAAGAGGACAGTACTTTACATTCCTGGAATCTTGCCTCTATCAAATATGACAGATGAACATTTGTCTTTAGACTATTGTATTACGGAGTATCAATTTTTGTACAAATTTCTAGAAATAAACTTGGACAAAAATAGCGGGCTGCTTTGGTCTCTTTGGTGTTGCAGTGGTATGTGGCTGGGTTCATGTTACAGCAATTGTTTGTGTGATTGCAGCTGTGCCTTGGCTTTTATGGGGAGGAAACTGGGCTGTCTGTCCAAAAGCAGACCCATGCTAATCTGTGGTCCTTGCATGGGACATCCAGGATAGGCTAAGCAAATATTCCTGGTTTCAGGGTGGGTTTATGCCTGTCAGTGTACAAGGAACTAAGGCAACCTGCACCTGTGGACCTCCTTTACTGAGCAGATCCAGAAAGTTCACACCCTATTATTCCTTTCAGCAAATTACTTTGGGTTTTGTTGCTCCCTAGCACACAAAGAGCTGGACTGCATCCCCGGTCCTCAGCTGAGGAAATCCTTCCAGCCCCTGTCAGAGCCCCCTAGTCTTCTACCGCTGGAGGTGCAAAGTGCTCCAGAAATAGTACACGTTGCTGTAAAGTTCATGTGGACTCTTTTTTTAGTAACAACTAAGGGTTTAACCTGTTGTCTGTTGGGCTGGGGCTGGCCTATGAGCTATGGAAGTGGTCCATCAATGCTGGCTGACTTTCACAGGCTGACACTGCTGCTCTTCAAGGTGAAAGCTAAACTTATTCTTTGCCCTTCTCAGGCTTGGGCAATGGACTTTGGAAGCCTCCTGCTCTAGAAGATAAACCTGGTGTGTTGCTAACCTCCCCTTCTCACTCCTTTTAAAATAGGTTTGGTCCTCACGTTTCCTACTAGCAGACGTTAAGGTTGGTTTTCCAGTGACTTGGCTGGGAATGCACAGAAGGGAAAGCCATGAATGCTCTGTTCTAAGCCCTTGGCACAAACTGGAGAAGGTTGGTTCTTGCAGAACTTTTTCTAAGCAATGTATTCAGTTATGAAGTTTTATATCAAAGCACAGCTGCTGCTTGCAAATATCCCTAAAGCAGAGGAGCAAGGGAGCTATTCCAAATAAGGATCCGTTCCTGCAAAGGGCTGCACTAATAAATGCCCTGTAATCCTCCATAGTGCAAGGTGGGACCAGCTCTGCACAAAACTGCCCAGTCAGCAGTCCTGGTGAACAGGGGAGGTCCCAGGTGCCTGGAGGCTTGCTGATGTGATGCCCATCTACAGGAAGGGCCAGAAGGAGGATCTAGGGAACTACAGGCCAGTCAGCCTGACCTCGGTACTAGGGAAGATTATGGAGCGGTTCATCTTGAGCGAGCTCAGCAGGCAAATGCAGGACAACCAGGGGATCAGGCCCAGCCAGCACGGCTTCATGGAAGGCAGGTCCTGCCTGACCGACCTGATTTCCTTCTGTGGCCACGTGACCCGCCTAGGGGATGAGGGAAAGGCTGTGGGTGTTGTCTACCTGGGCTTTAGCAAGGCCTTTGACACTGTCTCCCACAGCATCCTCCTAGAGAAGCTGACGGCTCATGGCTCACACGGGTGGACTCTTCGTGGGTAAAAAACTGGCTGGATGGCCGAGCCCAGAGAGTTGTGGTGAACAGAGCTAAATCCAGTTGGCAGCTGGTCACGAGGGTGTTCCCCAGGGCTCAGTGTTGGGGCCAGTCCTTAATATCTTTATCAATGACCTGGATGAGGGGACTGAGTGCACCCTCAGTCAGTTTCCAGATGACACCAAATTGGGCGGGAGTGTTGATCTGCTCGAGGGTAGGAAGGCTCTGCAGAGGGATCTGGACAGGCTGGATCCATGGGCTGAGGTCAGTTGTGTGAGGTTTAACAAGGCCAAGTGCCAGGTCCTGCACTTGGGTCACAACAACCCCAGGCAACGCCACAGGCTTGGGGCAGAGTGGCTGGAAAGTGGAGAAGGCCCTGGGGGTGCTGGCTGACAGCGGCTGGACACGAGCCAGCGTGTGCCCAGGTGGCCAAGGAGGACAACGGCATCCTGGCTTGTACCAGCCATAGTGTGGGCAGCAGGAGCAGGGCAGGGATGGTGCCCCTGTGCTCGGCACTGGGGAGGCCACCCCTCGAATGCTGGGTTCAGTTTTGGGCCCCTCGGGAGAAGAAGGACATTGAGGTGCTGGAGCGTGTCCAGAGAAGGGCAACGGAGCTGGGGAAGGGTCTGGAGCACAAGTGTGATGGGGAGCGGCTGAGGGAGCTGGGGGGGTTTGGTCTGGAGAAGAGGAGGCTGAGGGGAGACCTTATCGCTCTCTACAGCTGCCTGAGAGGAGGTTGTGGTGAGGGGGGGGTCGGTCTCTTCTCCCAAGTCACAAGGGATAGGAGGAGAGGAAATGGCCTAAAGCTGTGCCAGGGGAGGTTTAGATTGGAGATTAGGGAAAATGTCTTCACTGCAAGAGTGGTCAGGCCCTGGAAGAGGCTGCCCAGAGAGGTGCTGGAGTCACCATCCCTGGAGGGGTTCAAACACCGTGTAGCCGTGGCACTTGGGGACATGGTTTAGGAGGCCTGGGGGGGTTGGGTTGGCGGTTGGGCTTGATGATCCTGGAGGTCTTTTCCAACCTTAATGATTCTATGATTCTTTGAACTCTTGGCTGTGCTGGAAGCCCCCTTAATTGAGGTCTAACATAAGATTGCCACTGAATATTGTCTTTTCTACCCACTTACCAGCAGTCTATAAAAGGGGAATTTTCCTTTGATCTCATCTTGTGCCCAAGGTACCAGCCCAGGACATGCTAGTCTCATACCTTCCCCTGCATCTACATTTTCCTGTTTATGCCCTTGCTTACATAACAGAGAAACTTCATGGGGAGGGGCTGCCTTTGATGCACACAGCATGAAAAGAGAATGTACTGTAGAATGGCCTAAATATTAACAGAAGTTAAAGTTACCATCTCGGACTCAGTGGTGACCATGCTACAGCTTGCTGGGGCAGTGTCAGGATGGTATCACTATCTTCTTGCCTTCTTGTCCAGGCGTCTTCCTTTGGCCATAACAAAAGGTAGGCTCCTGCCCATGATAATCCAGCCCTGATAAAGCTGTTCTTACAGGTTTTTTTGAGAAATGGGCATTTTTGCTTTCCCACGGACCTGTCTTGTCTTTAGCTCAGCAACCTTCCCTCCCTCCGCTCTTGTTTAGCTTGACCTTAAAATGCTATTGTATTTCTTCAGTGCTTTAAGACCTCCCTGCCCTCCTCACATTATACGTGCAAGAGTCCTGATAACCCTGTCCCTTCCTCTGCATGGGGCTCTGTCTGGTTTCAGTCTTCTTGCACTCTTGTATTTGCCCCTCCCTGACAGATGCATCTCTCCTCCCTTCTGGGCTGGAGTGGGCTCACAAACTTGCCTGTTAAAAAGGGAAGGAAGGTAGCTGGGAGGCTTTCAACGTGGTTTTTGTGCCTGTTTGTGCCACCTTACAGGCTGGGAAGGGGACTTTCCACTGTCACCTCTTCTTCCCCCTGCATTTACATAGTTTATGCCCTATTTTAACCCCTTTGCCTCAAATCAGAGCTCTCCCTCTGGCAAACAAAGCTCAAGCAAAAGGGTAGTTGACTAAATTTATGGAAAAAGCATGACAGTTGGGTGCAGGCCACCTGCAATGATTTATTCCTTCCTTAACTGCCAGCCATAGGGCATCCTGAGCATGTTACAAGGGTTTATGTAGCCGCTTTTTCCCTATCTGCAAACCAGGGCAACAACATGTTCTGTAGCACCAGCATGTCATGAGGTGGGATGTCACCAGCTTGCTTTGAGACCATTGTTAATTCAAGTAGCATAAGCAGAATATGTCATTTGTAGTGCATACACAGCTTTTTTTTTGATTCAGTCTGGAAGCAGAGGACGGTCTAATGAAAGAGGTGGAAAAAAAGAAAAAGAGAGGACATGCTGCCCTCATGAGGTGCCTGTCAGTAACTCCACGATAAGGAAAAAAAAAAAAAGCGCATTTTGGGGAGATGCCAAGTAGCAATGCCGAGAAACCACTAATCCAGACGGGAATGGTCTTGTATGAGGCGGAGGCACATAGCAGAAATGGATGCATTACCCTCTGGATAAATATTTTGTCAATTTAGCCCAAGCAGCAGTACCACATGGAATAACAAATGAATTTCTGCATTGCAAATCCTTCTAGGCTACATGCTGCAAAAAGATCCTTGGGGAAAATGGTGCTATTTGGCAAAAGCTCAGTTAAATGAGGTTTTCCCCTCTAAAGGAAAATCCAGACTGTCACAAAAGTGGGCAATTTCTTGCCTACTTCTGCCAGGGGTTCAAGGGACCACCTCTTGCAGCTGAAAGGGCAGGAAGAAAAATGCCAATGCAAAGCTTTCTCTACTCTGCTTTGAGGTTATCTTTTCTTCTTCTGGGCTGGGGGACTTGAGAGTGAGGATGTTTTCACAGGCTATAAAAGGCTATAAGAGAAGCCTGGTGGGAATTTGA
Source organism: Sula dactylatra (assembly GCA_013389905.1). NCBI lineage: Eukaryota > Metazoa > Chordata > Aves > Suliformes > Sulidae > Sula > Sula dactylatra. The sequence goes on from WEKW01024436.1 coordinate 626,127, forward strand.
ACTCCATCCATGGTCTGATCATTTACTGGTTCCCTGGTTTCTCCCAGATCTGATCCACCCTTGCTAGCTGATAATACATCAGGAGTTTTTTCCCCAAAATAGTTACTGGCTTTGCTCTGCACTTTCTGTTGTGCTTTGATGGAGGTTACACAGTGCAGGATTGCCCTCCTGTTGTGTTTGAGTGAGCCAAATATTAGCCTCTGTGCAAAGATCTCATATTCTCATTGCGTGGCATCCCAAAAACACTCTTACTGTGGATTCCTTAATACAAACATTGCTGTCTAATAATCTTCTCCAAGTCAGGCATCAGAAAGGACTGGACTGACATTTATTTCTATTATCCCACCCTGAGAGTGTGAGTTTTGGGGAAACTAGCTCAGTTCTCCACACACTGAGTTCTCTGACTAGAGTTTGCCATAGATGCCAATAGGTGCCATCGAGCTGTTGCCCATTTTCTCTACCGTCGGATGAGCTTTTCCACCTCAAGGCCATAATGCCAACAGAGCATGAAGAGCCATCGACCTCCATCCTGACATCAGGTTTATCCCAGACCAAGTGATGGGGCTGCTGAATGTCTCGAAACACGTCTTGTTCAATGAAGTAACAGGAGGGTTAGGAAGTAGCATATAGCCCTCCTGTATGACTGGTTGGAGGTAGTAGATGGCAGATGTCTTATCCAAATAGGTTGTATAGCAGCAGCAAACATACCTCCCATCCACTTTCCCTCCTTGTCACATCAGAGGGCCTGGATATCCCTTCCAGCAAATTCTTTCTAAATGGATGTACAGGTTTCATTGGTGAAGAGTCAGTCAAAATGTTATGACCTACAAATGACACCAAATAAATCAAAGATTACAGAGGTCTTGATGGTTTGGTATAATGGCACTATATTGTCCTGGAGGTGCTTATAGCCAATGAGAGTACGAGGTTTTGGTACAAATGCTGTCCTAGGCAGGCTTCACAGCCAGTGGGCTCCCAGCCAAAGTGTATATTGATTTTTTATTCCTTACATATGCTTAGCTTTCATACTCATAACGGATCATCCTGCAGAGGCTTTCCATATGAAGGGCCTTAAAGAGCTCTATAAATATTCCAGAGAAGGATTTACTTTGCCCATCGGTGAAATGCAACCACTTCTGGGGTGGAAAGCACAAACATTACACATCAGATTAAGTCAGGAAATCAAAACACCACCTCTGTAAGAAGAAAATGCAGATGCAGTAAAAGGAAGGACTTCAATTCAAGCAGAATTCAGAGATAATTTTCTTCAGGGACTTCTGACTATGTGGCAAGGGATATTTCATGACGATGCCTATACAGGACCTTAGGATTTTTGCATCTTGCTTGGAAGGCAGCCCCTCCAGCAGCTTGCACTCAGTGTTATTCAGTGGTGAACCACCAGCCTTTGGCCTCAATACGCGGTCCACTGAAATCACAAGTGTCTTCTGGTTGATATACAAGGGCTTTCAATGTAGTCTCCAGTGAGAGTGAGTGACTGGTGACGACCACTTTGAGGTGGGTGAGTGTGATGGACCCCATGTGCTAAAACGTAACTGAGCTGCTTTGGTGCGGATGGACCTGTGCAGAGTCAGTGTCTCGTGAGTAAGCAGAAAGCTGAAACTGATTTAATTTCTCTGACTGAAAAGATGCTTTAGTGGCTGATCTGAGGTTGTAGAATTACTTTCAGAGCACAGAAGTTGCTTGTTGTCCGTTCCTTCTCCGGAGCAATCGCTTGTCTTCCTTTGAAATTAGATACACTGAAACTTTTGATTAAAGAATGATGATCCCAAGGGAAATAGCATTTGAGCTATTTTTGTGCCAGGCACTTAAGCTATTGGAGGCTAACACTTCAGCTCAATGTATTATCCTATAACAGGTTTTCTAATTTCTTTTCCAACTCCTATAATTTTAAAAAACCCAAACCACAGAAGATGTAGACATGTTGCCATCAGTCCAAGAAGCACGATCACCAGCAGACAAACAGGGAGTTTCAGAGGTTGCCCACTTTTATCAGCACACCCCTAGGACAGTCCCCAGAATGATCAGCACTGCAGTACATAAGCCAAGACCTGTAACATTTATATCCGGTGTAATCCCAAAGCAGTGAGTACTGATATAGCCGCCTTCTATAACCAGCTGAAATCTCCAGGGGAAAAAACCTTGGAAAATACTATTCCTTATCCCCAGCTGATTAATCCTCCTTTTTTTTCCCTACTCTGCTGTTTATTTCATGATGTTAATTGTCCCTATGGTTAAATAAATCTGTTCAGCTGCCTCTCTTCATTTACAAGCACATTCAGTAACCACGTGTATTTGTACAGCATCTTCCACCCTGGAGCACATTTAATGACCTGGAGTTCTGGTTTTATGTCTGATCCAAACTAACATTTTCCCAACTATGCTGCAACAGCAATTCAGAAGGTAAAACAGCACCTTGCCAAGCCTTGATTAAGCAGGATCCAAGCTTTCCCTCACTCAAAGCTCTTATATAGTCCCCACAAAGCCAGAAGCTTCTGTGTTTAATGCAGACGAGTCCCTGAGTAAGCACACTGCGAGCTCATGGCTTTAATCCCAAAGGCCATTTTCAGGAGGCCTTTTAAAACATCCTCATCCCAAACTCTCTTGGCCTGATTCTCCCTGGCTTGTGAAACCTGGGAAGACCACAGCACGACTTCGCGTGGCAGCAATTCTCTTTTACCACACTCGAACACAACACATCAAGAAATGGCTCATGCTGTTTCCAAACCGAGAAGCTTTTTGTGAGGGTCTTTGAACATTTATTGAACTTGTTAAACTTTTTCTGGTAAAAGCTTTTCTTTATGGCCACAGTGATGAGGTCATAACATCCTTCTGAAGGCAGTTTTTACAACCCCCTGCCACTTGACCCCCCTCCAGCTCTTTTGAACAATAAGCTTTTGTTTAGATTCTGCAACAAGCTAATTCAAACAGCTTCTAAACTAATTGGCAACCCTCTGGCAGGAGCAAACATGCTGGAATATCTTTTCCAAAGGAACAAATTCAGGTTCATGTACTCAGGTTACACTATAACTGATGGGTGAGATTCTTGTAGCAAAACTGAGTGCAATATCCCTGAAGTTTGCCAGTATCTTAGATCTATGCATCCAGCATGAAAATAAGGCAAATGACAACAGATTCTAAAGGCAGCAGAAAAAAAAAATTGGATTTAGTATTAAAGAAAATCTTTCTAGGATAGTTAAGAAGGTTGGAACAGACTGACTCCAACACAGGTTGGTGAGAAAAGGTTGGAAAACAGTGTGTCAGAGCTAATTCAGGTACAACTACCACTGCGGCATTCATTGCTGAACTGAGTTGCATCATGATGTCTTGGCCACTTGGTGAACAGCAACCCAAGCCAGCATGACTTGATGAGGGGTTTTTTTGCAAACCCTCACCATAAACTTGATCAAAACCCACCAAAGATGCTTAAATTTAATCTTTTGACTTCAGTGGTTTTGAGATCAGCCTATCTTGATGACTTCAGTCTACCCACACGTTTCTCAAGCTACCCAGAAAACCAGCAAAACAAACACCACCCTTTCCCCCAAACCACAATGTTTTAGTATACTGAAGGCTTCAAAGAAATAATACACAGATGGTTTTAAAGCAATATGGTTTAAAGCAATAAGTGTTTTCCCAGAAATTAGGTTTGTTTTATGGGCTGTTGCTCCATATTTTGTAATCCCAGAATCCCAGAATCCCAGAATGGCAGGGGTTGGAAGGCACCTCTGGACATCATCCCGTCCAACCCCCCTGCTCGAGCAGGCACACCCAGAGCAGGGGCACAGCACCGCGTCCAGGCGGGTTTGAATGTCTCCAGGGAAGGAGACCCCACAGCCTCTCTGGGCAGCCTCTTCCACTGCTCCGACACCCTCACAGGGAAGGAGTTTTTCCTCATTTTCAGGTGGAACTTCCCGTGTTCCAACTTGTGCCCGTTGCCCCTTGGCCTGTCGTTGGGCACCACTGAAAAGAGTCCAGCCCCGTCCTCTTGACACCCGCCCTTCAGATATTTATAAGCACTGATGAGACCCCCCTCAGCCTTCTCTTCTCCAGGCTGAACAGAGCCAGGTCTCTCAGCCTTTCCTCCTAAGGGAGATGCTCCAGGCCCCTGACCATCTCCGTAGCTCTCCACTGGACTCTCTCCAGCAGTTCCCTGTCCTTCTTGACCTGGGGAGCCCAGAGCTGGACGCAGCACTCCAGATGTGGCCTCACCGGGGCGGAGCAGAGGGGCAGGATAACCTCCCTCGCCCTGCTGCCCACACTCCTTTTCATGCACCCCAGGACACCGCTGCCCTTCTTGCCCACACGGGCACGGTGCTGGCTCATGGTCACCTGCTGCCCCCCAGCACTGCCAGGGCCTTCTCAGCAGAGCCGCTCTCCAGCAGGTCGGCCCCAGCCCGTACCGGTGCGGGGGGTTGTCCCTCCCCAGGGGCAGGACCCGACACTTGCTCTTGTTGAATTCCCTGAGGTTCCCCTGGGCCCAGCTCTCCAGCCTGGCCAGGTCTCGCTGGATGGCAGCACAGCCTTCCGGCGTATCGGCCACTCCTCCCAGCTTGGTGTCGTCAGTGAACTTGCTGAGGTAATTGTGCTGTGAAGACTCTGATGAGGGAAGAGTCCAGGTGCCAAACACTAAAGTCCACATAGCAAAAAAACACTCAGTGCCTAAAGAAATTACCAAAATTGCCAAATTACTTCTGTACAACCTAATCGGCGTGGGAGTAAAACTGGTTTGCAAAGGCTGATGCGGGCATCACCTTGTTCTGAGACAGTCCTGCAGTTCACCTTCATGATGCTATCTCATTTAAAATAATTTTTTCCCCTTATCTCATTTAAAATATATATTTGAACCTGAGAAGGAAATTTTTCCATGAAAATAACAGCTCTTCTAAGCACCAGGATAATAATACATATTCTAAACATCATTTGCACTCCAGAGCACCAGGAATCCCCTTCCATGTCCTCCATGGAAATTGCCTCTAATGGTTGCGAGCTGACTTGAAGATGTCTTCTGCTGAACAGGGATCTCCTCTGTGCATGTAATGTGACCGGAACAGCTTGATGATGTGTCAAAAATACAACGAAGTGTCTGTATCTGAGGTAGGGTTTATCTATATTGGGACACTCCAGAAACTTATGATAAATTAATGAAATCAATTATCAAAACCATTTATGCAGCAGACAGTGATGGCGAAGTGCCAGCAATGGCCAATTCACTTTCAAATTAATAACCCCCACTTTGTAATTTAATGGGCTATAACCTGAGCACATGTTTTCAGCATGTTTCTGAACTTCTTCATGTAGACCAGTTCTTTTATAGTACCAGCTGATATCTTAATGGCTCTTCAGCTGATGCTCACAGATATATATTGCTATTAATTCAAAACCAAGGGTCTTTGTAGCAAAAAGACCTGACCTTTATTGTGCTTTTCACTGTGAGCCTCTGATATATGTCGTAGGGATGACTAGAAGGTCTTAGGTAGCTGCAGGTGTTCTACAGTGGTTTACAACAACCTCTGGGGATAGAGCAATGTTTGCCTGCAACTAGAAATACAGACACTCAGAAATACCTTGGACGTAAAAGGGTCCAGGGTTTAGCGCCCACAGACCCAGTCTCTTAAGTTAGCGTCTGTTGCTTGAGCTTGATGTCTCCAAAGGCAAAGCTACAAAAGCTTATTTAACCACACATCTGTGGCTCTAAATTGCATTATTTAATAGGCATTCAGTGGCAAAGCTTAAGCTTTTTCCTCTTCTTTAAATAGCTCGCAAACTTGAAGTATTTTGCTCTGTGTTTGGAATCCTTTCATCCATCACTGAAGCATGTTTGCTCGTTTCAGTGATTTTGCAATGATCTCATACCCCAATAAGAAGCATATTTAACCTGATCTACAGCAGAAATAGGAATTACCCTGACCCACAAGGTCATTGCTTCCCTTCCCAAAGCTTCTAGCATGCCAAAACTTGCAATAAAGTCTATTAAATAATCTCCATAGTGACTAGCAGGCAATATCTCTCAGCCACATGTCATCTGAAAGGATGCTAGCCCATGTGTCTCAAATTCAGTGCCACCAAGCAAAAAGGGCACAATATAGTCGTGCTTCAAGAAATGGCACTTAAGTTTTCAAAGGGCATTCCTGGCAATTCCTGAGTGCTATTTCACCCAGTTTTCTCCAGAGGGTTTTTGAAAATATGCTTTATTCTGCAAGACTGTTTAACCTATTTTGTTGAAAATGCATTCTGAAGTTCTGTTAATAATGACTTTAATTATTTTCTGGCTTTGCTTTCTGCAAAAAAATGTCCAGAAGAAACCACTTCTGACTTCCCGTAAGGTCAAGTGAGGAGCTGCTGGTGTGAGTTTAGACGACAAGTGAATACAAGACACGCTCAGACAATGTTTTTGAAAAGTCCTTTTTTTTCCTGTTTGCCTGTTGGGTTCACTTGAAGAAAACTGAAGATCATAGAATCACAGAAGGGACTGTCACTGAGCAATCACAGAGTGGTTTGGGTTGGAAGGGACCTTATGGATCATCTCATCCAACCCCCTGCCATGGGCAGGGACATCCCCAACTCAATCAGGTTGCTCAAAGCCCCGTCCAGCCTGACCTTGAACACTTCCAATGATGGGGCATGAACACCTCCTCTGGGCAACCTGTGCCAGTGCCTCACCACCCTCATCGTAAAATATTTCTTCCTTATATCTGATCTAAATGTACCCTCTTTTTGTTTAAAGCCATCACCACTTGTCCTATCCCTACACTCCCTGATAAAGAGTCCTTCTTCATCTTTCCTATCGTCCCCCTTTAAGCACTGAAAGGCAGCAATAAGGTCTCCCCCACAGAGCCTTCTCTCCTCCAGGCTGCACAACCCCAGCTCTCCCAGCCTGTCCTCACAGCAGAGCTGCTCCAGCCCTCGGATCATTTCTGTGGCCCCCTCTGGCCCCGCTCCAACAGGTCCGTGTCTGTCCCGTGCTGAGGACCCCAGAGCTGGACGCAGCCCTTCAGGGGGGTCTCACCAGAGCGGAGCCGAGGGGCAGAATCCCCTCCCTCACCCTGCTGCCCACGCTGCTGGGGATGCAGCCCAGGAGACGGGTGGCTTTCTGGGCTGCGAGCGCATGTTGCTGGGTCATGTCCAGCTTTTCATCCCCCAGCACGCCCAAGTCCTTCTCCGCAGGGCTGCTCTCCATCCCTCCATCCCCCAGGCTGTACGGATACCGGGGGTTGGCCCGACCCAGGTGGAGGACCCTGCACTTGGCCGTGCTGAACCTCATGCGGTTCTCACAAGCCCACCTCGCCAGCCTGCCGAGGCCCCTCTGGATAGCATCCCTTCTCTCTGGAGTATCGGCCCCACCACTCGGCTTGGGCAGATGGGCAGGTCACGGAGGTGGGAGCGGTGTGTGCATCCGCACACTTGCTGCAGCCACAGGAATTTAATCTTTTATGATAATCAGCTGCAGGAACATCCACTGGGGTGTAATAAAGGTCACGCTGTGATCTTCAAAACGATGCGGACAGATAACACCGGCCTTTTTATGTGCTTAACAAATTCAAATGCTGATTTCCTAGGGCATCAGTAAATTACATAGGGTCCTACGTAATGCCACGTATACAGGTGAGATTGGCAGTGCTGCTCCAGCATTGCTGCTCCGAGTGACTGCTCATAAACCAGGGATAAAAGAAGCCACAGTCCTCCCCGGCTGCAGCTGGCAAGTGCTCTGGTTAAAATAATCCACAAATCCTTATTAATTAACTAATTATTTTAAGCCCAAAAGAGATGATTATTTTGTTTGAATCCAGGCACAATCTGGGTATTTAAATGACTCCTACCATGTTGAATGGTCACTGTGGTGAGCTATGAAGGGATGGACTTAACCTCTCAAAACTGATGAAAATCAAATGTAAAACTGAAACCCTATCCCTAGAAACTCCTCAGTACTACCATGGGATGGTATCGGGTACAATGAGCATTTTATAATGCCCTTGCAAACAGCTCCCTGTCACGTTAAGGTAGCAAAAAGCAAAGATAAATCTGAAATTTAGAATATGAGGCCAAAACTTTAGCTAGCATGAGCTGGAAATCTGCAGGGACTTCTTTAGAGCTATATCAGTTCTACTGCTATAGAAATCATTAATAAATGAACGTGGGATTTGGGGTCATATTTGAATTTTCCTCTAGGGAAAATGTGGCTTTTTAGTCCCTGAATTATGGGTTAGAGCTCTCAGTCTACACGAAGCAGCAAATTAAATGCGATCTCCATATACAGGGCATGCGAGCTGCTATGTTAGGTAACTCATTTGACTTTTCTGAACATAAGTATTGTAAGAAAGTGCTGAGGTAGTCATCTGCTCCTGTGGAAATGAAGAAAAATAGGAAAATCCTACTACTCTAGTGTCGTATGGACTTTAAATTCACCAAATCAGCATAAATTATTCACAGAAAAGTCACGTAGCATCTGAGGATTGATTTTTTTTTTTAAAATTCTTTGATGTTTTGGGCAAACAAGCAGTGGCATCTTCATGCTGTTTCCTTAAACTGTGATTTATCTCAGGAATAACTATTCTTACAACTGTGATCTTTGTTGATTTTATATATAATTCTGAGCTAGAATTAGTTTTGCTCACTGGAGGAAGCATATCTAAAGAGTTTCATATTCATCAAGCATTCCCAAATCTCTTGATTTTATGATCATTTTTGTCATTCCAAGTGCATTTTTCACACCTTGGGCAAAAAATCCCCTAAATTTCATCTTAAAAAGCAAGTTTTGATCCTCCAAGGTGACAATGGAAAGTTCAAAGGGAAGGAGCCTGTGTATTGTGATGAACCAGAAACCAGGAGGTGAATCAAGTGATACAACAGGTCCAAAATTACTGTGTTTAAACCTCCTGATCTCCACAATGTGGCTCAGGAGTCTGGATGCTTGAAAATAGAGCACTTCACTGCTGAAAATACTGAAATAACAGGGTTTTTTCATTAGAAGAAAAAAAAAAATGGAGAGGCACTGGTTCCCAGAAGGTTTTCCAAAAAAAGGTCACTGTGTTGAAATATCTCCTAATCAGAGACAGCAACATCCAGAACTCAAGCACAACTCCAGGCCCACGATGCCTGAAATGTAAGCTCGAGGTATCGAATTTATTGGGCACCCACACATAGAATCACACCATTTGGTAAAAAAAGTCCACACCGACGTGTCACTCTGTGGTGAAACGGGGAATTACCGAGGGAAAAAGTTTGGCAGGTCCCTTTTCAACTCCTAAGAAGTGATTTGGGGAAAGGCAGACCATGGCGAGCGGCTGCAAGGGTGGAAGAGGATGCAAGAGGATGACTTCTGCAAGGATGGCCATTAAAGTCCAGAAAACTTGACTTTCCACTCCACTTTTCACTATTCTTCCTCTTTATTTTTTCTTTTTTAATTTGTGGTTTCACCATTGGATAGCCAAGACCAAAATGCATGCTGAAGGCAATGCTGGTACAATGCACATCAACGTAGCGTGAATATTGCAAATCTAAGTACTGCAGGTGAACGAAGGCTTGGTGGGCTTCCAGTTGGGAAGGTCATGCTGGTGTGGGAGCTGCACAGGGCTGAGGACAGGAGGACAGGAGGAAAAGAGGAGAGGAGGACAGGAGGACAGGACTTTCCAGCACTGCATGCCACGCTCAACTCTTCCAGAGCCGCCCGGCCCAGTGGGAACAGGCATTTCCAGTGCTGCGGCGCACGCCGGGGACAGGCGTTCCCAGTGCCGCTGCCGGAGCGGTGGGACAGGTGTTCCTGGCAGTGTGGGGACGGGTGTTTCGACACAACCCGTGCCGGTCCCTGGCAGCACGATGGGGATGAGCGTCTCCAGCACGGCCGCCTACGCTGGGCAGGTGCTGCAGGGCACCGTGGGGACGGGTGGCCCAGGTGGGGCGCGGGGACAGGACTGGCGGTCTCAGTGCTGCGTGGTACGTGGGGATGGTGCCGCCCCGGTGGGGATGGTCCTTCTGGCCAGGATGGAAGTTGCCTGGGTGGGGTGGGATGGAGGTGGGTGCTGGGGGGATGGCTGTGCTGGGCCTCGGCGTGTGTTGGCATCAGGGTCGGCCTGATGTGGGGTGGGTTGGCACCATGTGGGGTGAGTCGGTGTAGGGTGGGATGGCTTGGCGTGATGTGGGAAGGGTGAATACTATGTGGGGTAGGTCGGGGTAGTTTGTGATGGGTTAGCTTGATGTGGGGTGGGTTGGCTTGATGTTGGGTGGGTTGGCATGGTGTTGAATTTGTTGGCACGATGTGGGACGGGTTGGGGTGATGTGGGCTGGGTTGGTCTGTTGTGGGGCAGGTTGGGGTGATGTGCAGCAGGTTGGGGTGATGTGGGATGGATTGGTGTGTTGTGGGATGGGTTGGTCTGTTGTGGGGCAGGTTGGGGTGCTGTGGGGCAGGTGGACGTGCTGTGGGGCAGGTTGGGGTGCTGTGGGGCTAGTGGACGTGCTGTGGGGCAGGCTGGGGTGCTGTGGGGCAGGTGAACG